>JABUQX010100905.1:2500-5000 GCA_015478945.1 Trachelipus rathkii | reverse complement strand
ATATATATATATACTATATATATATATATTATATAATATATAAGTATATATTTATATATATATATTATATATATACATATATAAATATATATATTATTAATTATATATATTATATATATATATATATATATATTATATATAAATATATAAATATAGATATATATTATATCATATATATATATATATATTCTCTTCTTTCTTCACATCTTCCTCTTTGCCCCAGATTGGGGGTAAGGTGCTGTACAAGCATCGGAAAGAAAAGCAGATAGGAGAACATGACAAACGTCGAAAGAAAGCCCATGCCTTACGCCCCTCTGCTACCATTAATTAGTGAGCGAGCTCGTCACAGACAGAACAATCACCCCTAGAGCATCAATCGGGACCGCGACGGACCCTCACTATGGTAAAATCGTCAATGTAAGGGCTTCATCCCTGGCCAGGCTGGGCCACACCATGCCCCCATACCAAAACCCCGCCATTCTCTCCTATCATGCACCCTTACTCTCGCCTCTGCCAAACTCAATTTCTCTCCTTCAGACATTCGTTCACCGACTCAATCCAATTTCTCTTCGGTCTCCCAGCCGGTCAGTTCCCAACACCCACATCTCCACTTTACATTCCGACTTAACCAACCACTTTTCATTCACTCCTTCCACATGACCAAACCATCTCAACAATACTTTCATTTATTCTCTCATTAACCCCTTTCCTTTCCACACCACACACACTCTCTAAATACGTTCTTCCTCTCTTTAATTATTCAATTCTTCTCACACCTAGCAAGCACCCCTAAGATTGTCCATTGAACACATTGAACTTAGATCTATACCCTCCTTATTCCAGACCATAGTCTCGACTACCATACAATAACACAGGTAAACACATACCCTCATGTAAGACCTAGGCCACACTCAAGCTTAGTCCCTTTGCATTCACAACGATTTAATTGCACCAGCCACCTGCCTGTTGCCATTCAAACTTTCTTACTACACTCTGCACCATCCGTTCCCTTCTCAGTTCCAACATATACCCTAAAATATTTAAACTCAGACACTTTTCTAGCTGCTCACCATCTAACATAAACTTCACACTGAGGAGTGTCCTCACTCCAAACCATAACCTTACTTCTATATCCACGTTTACTCAAGGCCCCTCCTTTTACACCACCCTGCCAAATCTCTCTACAATCCTCTCAAACTCTCTTCAGATTCGCCACACAGAACCAAATCATCCGCATATAATAGGTAGGGCACCCTCCACTCATCTCCATTCTCCATCATTCTAACACCCATTTCCTGCCTCCCCACTCGAATTCTTTCATAAACCCCATCCATATACAAAAATTGATAACCAAGGAGGACATAACAACCCTGTCTCACTCCGCTATTAATCCTAAACCAATCACCATTGACACCATTTATTCTTACACAAGCTTCACTATCGTCATACATACTTTTGATTCCATTCAGAAGCCTTTACCCACCAACACTATATCACTAACACCTGCCATTAACGCCTTCCCTATTAACTCTATCATAGCCTGTTGCAAATCCATAAAACCTAAATACAATTCTATTCTTCTTCTCCTCATTTTCTCATCATTTGTTTCAATGTAAGATTTGATCCAACACATCCTCTACCACTCCTAAACGCACCTTGTTCTCACCAATCAGTCCTTCAGTCACTCGACGCACTCTTTCGACCAAAATACCAGCATATACCTTCCCTACAACACTCAATAAACTTATTCCCTTATAATTTCTACAGTTCCCCTTTTTCTCCCTTACCCTTATATAAGGGTACTATTTCCGCTCTCTCCAATCCCTTGGAAAACTATACCTCTTTATCAGGTATCATACACAACTAGCCAAATTCCAATCAATCCCATCTCGCCTCCGTTCTTTGATCATTTCACCAGTAATTTCATCTTATACCTGCAGATTTTACCATTCTTCAACTTTCTTCACTCTACCCTTACCTCCTTCCTTGACTAAATAACCTCATCCCCAAAAACCTATTCCTTCTTGCACCATCAAACCCACACACATTCACTATCACCTCTTCATTACTGTTAATATTGTGCAGATTTTCGAAGTGTTCTTTCCACACTCCTCTCACACCCATTTCATCAGTTACAAAAGCACCATCCCTTATTCATTATTCAAAGCAGATTTCCCTTATTCTCATCTTAACCTTTCGCGCTTCCTTCAGAAGAGCTTCCTATTCCCTGTAAGTCCCCATTCATCCTCCTTCCCAACTTGTTCATTTGACCTCTTGTTTTCTCGTACGTATCCACCTTTTAGTATTTCTTTTTTCCTCCCTATATATAAATTCCAAGCATCTTTCTTTGAGTCTTCATCATTTGCCTTTAGTACATCAACCACGCTTCTTTTTACCTTTAACCGCTTTAATCACCTCCTCATTCCACCATTCACTGTTAAACATTCTACTTCCTACTTTAGCGCATCCACATACTTCCTTTTGCACTACTAAACAATTT
>JABUQX010100904.1:15000-18334 GCA_015478945.1 Trachelipus rathkii | reverse complement strand
GGGCAAATGCCTTAACGTGGTGCTCCGGGATCCACTCGGTAATACCAGGAATTGATTCGTAGACCCTCTAAACATGACGGTGTTAGACACCAAGTTCAGCTCTGTAGCTCGAGAAATAAAAAAGGTGGTATAGGTCATTAGAAAAGAGGGAGTAGAGGCATATTAATACTAACATGGAAGGAGTGGCCTCGATCCCGTTATAAACACAGGAATCGATCGCATACTTTAAAAACATACTAAACCACACAAACTCGGGTGGTATTCGTTCACAATAGATGTGTCACACATTTAAGTGGACTAGAATAGGGGGCGGGGTGTACTAACTCATACTAGGAATGGATCGATCCCGTTATTAAACACGGAAATCATCCCCTACCTTATTATAACATAGAGATCAACGTTAGGACTCGGGGCCAACCGATCTCAATTTAACACAATTGCTAGAGTGCTAGAACCAACTGACAGCTGGCTCATCTATGGCGGTCACTTCTAGCCGCAGGTTCAAATCTGACCCACATACTAAATATGAAAAGAGATGAAGAGAAACAGACTCTCAGCAGAAAGGAGAAAATTGATGTATCTCAAGTACAACTTTTCCTATATTTAATTTCTCAATACTAATGCAAAAAGTATATAATTCCATTGTAAAATCTCTTCATTAAGGCGAGGTGGGGAAAGAGGTTGGTGTGGTGCATTTGAGTTGGGTCCCGTACCGCACCCTGGTAACACAATTATATTAGTAGATTGTGGCTAAAAAACTCGAAATATATATATATATAAATATATAATATATATAAATAATAATATATAATATATATATATATATATATATATTTATATTATTATATATATATATATATATATATATATATATATATATATATATATATAATATATATATATATAATATATATATATATATATATATATAATATATATATATATATATAATATATATATAACGCGTTAAAGCGTTAATCCGTTAATTAACTCGTTAATTTTTTCGTTAACTTTAACGCTTTCGTTAATATCGAAAAGAAAGTAACGAACTATTAACGAGTTACATTTGTGAATTAACGTTAACGAGTTAAAATTTTTCCCTAACACCCGTTAACCGTTACCTTAATTTTCGGGTTTATAAAATATTTTCTTAAATCAGATTTTAGATTGTATTAGATTCGATTTCGATAACAGATAAACTTATTTTTCCAAAATTTCTTAAACGCTCCCTCTCAATGGCTCAAAATGTATTTATTCATAACACAGGTTTATATCTCGTTTAGAATTCAATTATTTCACTTTTCAAGGTTTGAATTTTTTTTGAAAAAAGTGAAATATTGACATATTTTTTTCTACTTATCCATTCAACATCAAATTTTCAGGGCTTTCATAATCGGGCGAGATACACCTTTTTTAACTAGAGAATTTTTTTCTAAACTGAAAAGAAAATTTTTAAAAAATTTCCCGCCAAATTTTTTTTTTTAATTTGTTCAACGAACAAATCCAAAACACTGCAGATCATACTTAAGGAAATTATATAAATAAAAAGTGTGACATCTCCCTCGACTACAATTGTCCTGAAACATTTCATGCAGATAGGATAACTGAAAAGAAATATACAATTTTTCCAATTCTGAAAAAACCAGGAAAGTAGGTAGGTTTTGAAATCAACCAATGCATCAAATGATGGGTCAAATATTCAAAATTCGTGTTCTACACTTTTAGGTAATAGGTCCAATCTTTTGTATATTTCAGTTGAGTCATTTCCAAACAAATAGTTTAGGAAGTTTCGACAAATGTCAAAAAACATCGGTTTTTGAAAAATTTGAAAATACCAAAGCATATGACTTACAAGACACTGAAAAACACTCAAAACGAACGTTTGTAAGCACTTCAGAAAAGCCTACAATTTGGTTTTATAGGGTCAAAATCGGCTGAAAAATTCCAAATTATTATGTCCATCTTATAAGGGGGGTGACAGAAGTTCGGGCACCAGCACCGAAGGCAAAAATTGATCTTTCCTTTTAAAATTGTAAGTTGGTATATCCTATTATTTACAATAATATACTATTAAGTATTAATTAAGGTAATTTACGCTTTGTAAGTATTCTTGCAACGGCAAAAGTCATCTGCTAGGTTCCAAAGCCAAAATCTTATTTAAGGTCTGATAAGCTTAATGATCATTTTTAATAATTGTTAGGGATATTTTATATTACATATGATATTATTTCATTATTGTATTATAATTGTTCATTATTATTATATTATTATTATTATTTATTTTATTAATATTATTAGTTATTATTACTATATATATAATATATATATATTATTATATATATATAATATATCATATATAATATATAAATATATATATATATATATATATATATATATATAATATATATATTATATATATACAGAAGTGGGCACCGTTAATGAGAAATTAACATTCGTTAACTTTTAATCGGTTAACCAAAAAATATTGGTAAACCACCGTTATCATTAAGCGTGATCGGTAAAGAAGTAGCGGAAAGTTAACGTAATCGTTAAAACGTTAACCGTCTTACCAATGAATGTAGGAATAGTAATAACTTATTGTTAATTTTTTTATTATAATAATATCCCTAACAATATAAATAATGATATTAGGCTTGTTCAGACAAATTAATTTAGGCTTTGACCTAGCAGATGCTTTTGCCGCTTGCCGAAGAATACTTCCAAAGCGTAAAATACCTTATTAATTAATACTCAATACCGGGTGTCCGTAAAAGAATTTCCCAGTTTCAAGGCTTTATTTAACAGCATAATATACAATATCCATATCATATCATAGATCAAAGTGAAGAGTAAGTTGCATAGTTTCGAATATGCACTTACGCCAGAACGAGTTCCTGATAGATCGACATACGCGCATGCGCGCAATTCAGATGTAGTCTTCTCTAGTGCGTGCGCCACATACTGACAATGCCGAGTCCTGAGCGTAAAGCTTTCTGTGTTCTACAATTTGCTAAGTGGGAATCTGTAATTACGATTAACGTGCGTATCGTTTACGGTTCCAATGCTGACCCTCCAGTGCCCAAAAACATTACGCCGATGGTATAGGCATTTGCAAACTAATGGATGCTTTGTAAAGGCAAAAGTACAGGACGCCCCAAGAGTTACGTACAGGATGTGGACCGTATCAGGGCCTCGTTCCTTCATAGTCCTAAGAAATCCGTTCGGAGAGCAAGTCACGAACTGAAGGGGCCAAAAACGACGGGTGGAAGGTGTTAAGGAAGCGTTTACACATGCGTGCATACCGGTTGCAGTTTGTACATGCTTTAAAGCCCGA
>JABUQX010100904.1:0-2500 GCA_015478945.1 Trachelipus rathkii | reverse complement strand
CTATCTCTTTTCTTCAGCGAACCAATAAAAATGAACAAATACAGCAAAACAGAAAAAACGTCAAACACTTTCTTAAACGGATAATACCGTGTAAAGACATAAAACACTTGGTTGAAGCCATGAGAGGAGCAGTTAAGGACAATTTGCGAAAAAAAAAAGTTTGATATTCGAATCGAATCTAATACAATTAAAATCTGATAAGAAAAATATTTTATAAACTCGTAAAGTTAAAGTAACGATTAACGGATGTAGGGGAAAATTATAACTCGTAAACGTTAATTCACAAATGTAACTCATTAATAGTCCGTTACATTTTTTCGAAATTAACGAAAGCGTTAAAAAGTTAACGAAAAATTAACGAGTTAATTAACGGAATAACGCTTTTAACGAGTTAATGCCCACCTTTGTATATATATATATATATATATATAAAATATATATATCATATAATATAAATAAATAATATACTAATATAGGCAATATGATAATATCAAATAAACCAAAATATTATAAAATAATAAATATAAATAATATATATATATAAATAATAATAAATATAAATATATATATATATACTAAATCAATATATATAAATAAAATATAAAAAATACTATATATATATAAAACTAGTAAATTAATAATAATAATACATATATATATACATTATATAGTATATATATAATAATATAAACTAATAAATAAAATAATAATATATATATATTAAATAATAATATATATATATATATATATATATATATATAAATATAAATATATATTAATAATATATATATATATATATAGTAAAATATATATATAACATATCTATATGCCGCCTGATAATTGCGTTATAGAGCAGACAACTATCATCAACAATCCATATCTTACAAAACGTACATAGACACACAGAGAAAAGAGAATAACATTAGCTGGAATGCTTGGTCCAATTTTAGGCGGAAAATGTAAAAAAAATTATATTATATAATATATCACAAAACACGACAATAGCTACAGCTTAAAGAATACATTTTCTGGAATCCTGGTAAAATTTCTATTTATAGAGAAAATGTTAAAAAAATAAAAAAATAAAAAAAATATATATATTAGCTAATAATTATAGTAAATATGATTAGAGAGACCATATTTAATGAGACCTTTTATTGGTTACTCGTTTAAAATAAATAGACTTTCTATTAAATTTTGCTTTTTTTTTTTTATAAAGAAAACCCAAAGGGAAATATACGCAACCGATGGCAGGAGTCGGGTCTCTCGGCTTCCCGGTGGACGACGGACGGGGAACTACGGGGTAGACTAATTCCCCCCCTCCGGAAGGGTCTCCGGAACCCCCTCTTATGGTATTGCCGGTGTCGCGGCGGTTCCTCCGCCCCTCCCCTACGGGGTATGGGAAACGTCCCCCCTGTGTTTCCCAGTCGGCTCGATGAGCCACCGTACATTGTCGAGTATCCTTATTAACAGAATAACAGATAATATAAATACTGATATATTATAAAAAAATAATTAAATATAATATATAATATATATAATATATATCATATATAACCATATATATACCTACCTCTATATTATATATAATTTTATACATATATTACTAACGACCTACCCATATATATACTATACCAATAGGTCATACTCTGGATTATAAGTATATATATTACGATACTCTATATATTTATGTCACCTCTGCCTCCTAAAATAAATAGCCAAATATTTATTTTATTTATATTACCTTTTTTTTTTTTTTTATATTACATTTTTCCAACTAAAATTTACAAGGATTCCAAAAATGTATTCCTTTTCGCTGCAGCTATTGTAGTTTGAGATATGATTTTTTTTTTTTTCTTTTTTTTTTTTTTTTTTTTCTTTTTTTCTAACAGTTTTCCGCAATAAAATTTTGCCCAGGATTCCAACAAGATATTTCCTTTTTCCTGTAACTAGTTGCTAGTTTTGAGCATAATGGAGATCGAATGATAGTTGTCGCTTCAAAACCAAAAAATATCACCAACCTTCCATACGAACTAAAAAACATATATACTATGACTAATTATACCTATCATACCATACAATATAATATATAATAATATAAATACAAATAAATAATAAGGTATATAATATATATATATATTGATTAATAAAAAATAATATAATATATTAATAATATTAATATATATTATTATATTATATATATAAAAAAATAATATATATAGATATAATAATATAATATAGGTGTATCTCAACCCTATATATATATATATATATATATATATATATATATATATATATAACTCATACTATAAATATCAAAGGTACTAATATATATAACAAAGGATAGGGCACTATAATAGAGAAGTACACGTCGCAAAATTATTTAATACAGATACAAAAAAATTACGACGTAACTAAAGCGTTATCGGCTCAAGGAAAGTCGCCATCAGGAAGTTAACGTTAATCCCCGGTTAACACTTAACCGTTCACCTATCTCTCT
>JABUQX010100903.1:25000-30000 GCA_015478945.1 Trachelipus rathkii | reverse complement strand
TATATATATCTTTTAAAGTAAATAAAAATTTAAAAAAATAATAAAATTAAAAACAAAAGTTTTAAAATAAGATAAACATTTTTAAAATAAATAAAAATTTGAAAATAAATAAATAATCTTCTTAAATAAATAAAAATTAAAACAAGATGTAAATGTAAAATAAAACTTATAAAATAGTAAAAACTTAAAAAACTTAACAAACAAAAAATAAAATGTAAAATAAATGCAAAATAAAACATAAAATAATAAAATAGCAAATTTAAAATGTGAAAATATAAATGTCATCCTGCAGCGCTTTGAGAACGGTGAACCTATATGTGATAAAATAGAAATGATGTCATATACACCTTAGGACAGAATCAGTCATGTAAACATTAAAGCTGCGTTGAGTGAGTTAGGTTAAGACATACAATGTATTAAGAAAAATAGGTGAAAAGAAAGGTAGATAAGTAGAGAGAGAGAGAGAGAGAGAGAGAGAGAGAGAGAGAGAGAGAGAGAGAGAGAGAGAGAGAGAGAGAGAGAGAGAGAGAGAGAGAGAGAGAGAGAGAGAGAGAGAGAGAGAGAGAGAGAGAGGTGCTTTATTAACAAGTTATATAAGTCAAGATAATATGCAATGACAAATTACGTTAGACGATGTTTAGTCCGGTTAGGTATGGATAACTAGGTTAACCAATGTAATAAGAAAGATCGGGTGAACGGCGAATAGTTAGAGAGCAGCCTTGTAATTGTGACAGGTTCCATATATTGTACGACAGATGGTGATTTCCATAGTGATCACGAATGTAATTAATAGCTGAATTCAACCAATTTTAAGGATAAACCCCATTTTATTGATAGAACCCAATGTTGGTGGTTTGGTCTCAACTCGTGTGGGGACTTTTACCATTTCTTATTCCTCTAGAATTATCCTTTGTCATCCTTCTTCCTTCGTTTTCTTCTCTTATGCATTCTGCACAATTCTTCTGCTTAGCACTCCGTGCGTTTGGTCTTTTCTTTCTTCTTTTTCTCGAACCACCCAGAGGGCTCTCAGATACCCTCTATGGTTTTAAACTATCATATTCAAGATCTACGTACTTATAAACATATACATCAACACCAATATTAAATTATTACGCGAATGCTTACTAACTCAGCACCGCAGCCACACCGGCGCCCCCACCGGCACTGGCACCGAGTTTGGTGCCTGCTCATTGCTCCAGTTCTTTCTCTGACTCCTTCTCATATATATATATATATATATATATATATATATATATATATATATATATATATATATATATATATATTATTTTTATATATATATATATATATATATATGTATAGGGGGCTTTAAAGTGAGGGAGATTAAATTGGGTAGGAAACAGAAGATGGAAGAATTCCACAGAACAGGGTGGGGAGAGGAAGGAGCGCCACCTTGAACTAGTCTAGAGTTGCTGTATCAACCACAGAAACTCATGGCCATACGACACATACCCTTAATGCTGAGAAATCTTAAAGTGCTGCGCAGTGGAAATTTCCTCGAGGAACTGCGCTGCTGTACCTATAGAAAGAGATAAAAGCATAACATGCCACAAAGGCCAGAGGGTCATCAACTTCCAGTGCAGGACGTTGCCAAATGTTGTGCATTCGACCCTATCCAAAAGCTGGGTGAAACCAGAGCCCCCCAGATATGAGAGCATTACTCCATACAAGGGCGGATGAGACCCTTGTATAACTGGAGTAACTGTGAAGGAAAAAAGTCTCATAGTCTTAAACAAACTCCCAGTTTCTTTTGAAACGCTCATAACCATGTGAGGTTTCCAAGACAGTTTTTGTTTATGTTAAGGCTAAGGATGTTTATATTGTCAACAAGAGACGAGAGAACAATCGAAAGAAAGAAGGTGAAGATCATTTTAGAAGATTTGAGTTGGGTTTCAAAGAATTAAATTTCACAAGGTTGAAACGACCCCACCCGGAAATTCTATCCAGATCGAAATGGAATCGAAAAGATTAAGACAAGGCAAATCTAGAAGTAAAAGAAGGAGCAGAATTGAAAAGAGTTGAAGAATGAAGAGGGTCAAGTCATCCACATATGAGTGGATAGAGTTAGATGTGCAGAAAGAAGATCATTAATGAAAAGCAAGAATAAAGTAGGAGATAAGACAGAACCCTGAGGAACACCACTATTAGGAACCGACCGGGGCCCCGGCCCCGGCCAAAAATTAGGCAAAACCGGGGTTTTCTACCGGGGTTAACAGTAAATTTACACTAATTAGATGGTTAAGTAAACAAAATAAAAATATATATTTAATTATTACTCCTTTTTTATAAATTGATGCAAAATATAAGCATACCTAAATATAATCAATTTTTGGTATTTAGTATAATCTATAACAACTCTAGGAAGAGCTTTCGCCCTGTCCAGTTGGTCCAGCTTCTTCTCATCTATTTAAAACTCACAACCTAGAATACTCGGCCCTTTCTCATGCGGTTTGGATGCAGTCTTCAGTTAAACACTCTCAGGTAGGGTTTCGTCCTTTCAGTAGAACAGCATCTTCTCCCATTAGGCCTCAAAACTCGCCCTCCTAGAGCTCTCCAGAGGAGCTTGCTTCTAGGCGCATAAGATACCAACGCTGGTCCAAGAGTAATGCAAGCAGAAGGAAAGAACCGGGTTACTAGCCTAATTGCGATAATATAGTAAGAAAGTTTCTATATGTTCTGACCGCGACGAAATATCCAATCATCAATCTTCATCATTATCACATTATTTACTATGATTTCAAATTAAAATTAAGGCCAAATTATAATTTTCAGGTTTAACATAAAAATATTCGAAATTTGATATATCAAACGAATTCGAAAATAAAATAAATATAATTGTTAAAATATTAATGTATTTATTTATTTAAAGTAAATATCTTCAAGAAAATCAAATATTTTCCGAAATCTCTTTTCAAAATTATTTATTTAATTGAATTAATATATATATATATATATATATATATATATATATATATATATACTTTATATATATATATATATATATATATATATTTATATATATATATATATATATATATATATATATATATATATATATATATATATACTCTTATCTTTATATATATATATATATTTAATACAACTTATTCTTCTAGAAAATCAATTATTTTCTAAAAATTTCTTTCGAAAATATTTATTTAATTGAATTAATTAAATGTATTCCTTTTTTATAATTAAATATTAATTGAAATTATATTTAATTTTCATAATATGTTGAAAGATTTTCAGTGTAAAAGACATGTGTCAAATTTTAACTAACCCCAGCCCGGCCCCGGCCCCGGCCAAGCGACCCCGGCCCCAGCCCCGGCCCCAGCCCCCGGCCCCGGCCCCAGCCCCGGCCCCGGCGGCCCGGCTGGCCCAGCCCCGGCCCGGCCCCAGCAGCCCCAGCCCAGCGGCCGGCCCCGACGGCCTGGCGAAATTCCCGCCCCGAGTCGGTCCCTAACCACTATTGACAGAAAGAAGAAGTCGCCCATCAACAACAGACAATATTGAGCGATTTGAAAGACAGTTAGATATAACGAACCAAACAAATCAAAGGAGGGGAGCTTGGAGAGCAGCGACGCGTGCCATACCGGTCAAATACTTTGGATATGTCAAGCCACTCTACACCAAGTCCTACGTAATTCCTAAGGGTGGAAATCCATAAATCTGTTAGATAGGAAGGTATATCATCACCAGTTGACCTCGAGCGCCGAAAGCCGTACTGGCGATCGGAAAGAGAGGAATGATTCAGATGATCTAAGAAATGAGAGTTGAAGAAGGGGTTTCAAAGATCTTGAATAGAATACAGGTTAGAACTGCCAGGGCGATAGTTAAGAAGGATCAGAGCAATATTTTTCAAGGAATCAGGTTAAACATGTAGTGCTTCTTCATACACTGAGAGGAGTGCTAGTATTGAGGCATAGAGAATATAGTTGAACGGAGGGCCAACTTTGGAAGCACACTCCCCTCAAAACTCGAGGAGGGCCATCCGGGCCACCCGGCTCTAACGTTTATAGATTTCAGGATCCATGCACCCGATCAAATGTAATCTCAGGCAAAGGCATAGGACACCTGAAAGAAGAGGAGAGAGAATGCCAGAATCGTCCAGGGTTGAGTTGGAGGAAAAGGAGGAAGAAGAGATTGGCCTTTTCAGTTTGGAAACAACAGAACCATCAGATCGAATAAGGGGAGGGTAGATTTACAGAAGCTGTTGGAGATGTTTTTGGCAGGAGGTAAAGATTTGTCAATAGGAGAACCAAGGAGGTTAGCGCACTTTCGTTTGATGAAAGCCAGCTTTGCTTGTCGAGAGTATTCGAGCAACGGCTTTTAGCAGATTTAGACTTAGTGAAATTGATAGGAGAGCGAGAATTTTTTCACCCTTATTACATATTATATATAATATATATATATATATATATATATATATATATATATATATATATATATATATATATATATATATATATATATATATATATATATATATATATAACATATATATATATATATATATATATATAAATATATATATATATATATATATATAATAACTATATATATATATATATATATATAATATAAATATGTATATATATATATATATATATATATATATATATATATATATATATATATATATATATATATATATACAGTGGCGTATTTAGGGGGGCCAGGGGGGCCATGGCCCCCCAATTTCTAGACACTAAAAAATTTTTAGTATCATATCCGTTAATAATATAAAGTGCAGAAGTTAAATTAATTTATACTAATTCTTTATGATAGGAACAAATCTCGTAAGTCAATTAGTTAAAACTAAACTTGAAAGCCATCAGAGAAAAATGCAACATTAGAATTTCAGCTGATTTTTGAAGAATGTGTAAGTGCATCTGAATCTGAACTGAGTAATTGAAATTGTTGTACTAAGGTAACAAATTCCAATACTGGACTAAACATTCCTACTTTACGACCCTGAC
>JABUQX010100903.1:15000-20000 GCA_015478945.1 Trachelipus rathkii | reverse complement strand
GATTTTGAAATCGTATTCACTAGAGTAGGGGAATTGCTTCTGTCCACTTGGTGTTCTTGTTGATGCAGGTGAGAAGATATCTGAAAATTGGAGCTGAAGTACCGGTAAAAGAGGTAATGATCCTATGATGTCGATATGTACTGTTTCAAAACGCTGTGACGGAATTTCGTAGTTGATTTTTTGAAAGTTGGCACTGTTGACAAGAACAAACCAAAATTCTGATGTCACGATTCATGCTAGGCCAGAAGTACCCTAATCTTTATAAGTCACAGAGAAGCCTTAACATCGGGATGAGAAATCTGATGAAAATTGTTGAAGATCTGTTTACGAAAAGGGTTTGGCAAAAATGATCAAGGAAAAGCTGAAAAGGTATAACATCATATACTTGAAGATTATCTTATAGAGGGTAAGAATAAGGACGGGACTGAAAAGTAGTAGTTACTTCATCGGTTGATTGAAGACGAGCGATAGCAGGTAAATGGAAGTCATCTACTTTTACGCAGAATATCCGGGAAAAAGCATGTGTCATAATGCTATCTGCTCCCCCAAGAGAGACATATTCTGTTAAGGCAGAAAGATGACGCTGTTGCCTATCAATATTTGCTTGATTCCTACTGTAGAAAGCTGATACGAGAGGTTTCTGATCAATGTACAAGGTGACATTTCTTCCTTCCAACATATGCTTGAAATGAAGAACAGAATTTTAGGCAGTTAGAAGTTCACGGTTGAAAACCGAGTATTTGCATTGCCGTTCTTATAGCTTTTTGTTGTAGAAATCTATAGGTACTGGCAACCCATCAACCATCTGATGAATGGGTGCTCCTATAGAATTCTTGCTACTGTCTGTTACAATTTGAAGATGGGTTACATTCGGTAAAGAAAATGGAAGAGTTGTGGCGTTTTGGAGTCGATTTTCCTGATTTCAATGAAGGCTTCTTCTTCTTCTTCTTCTGCAGTCCATGTAAGAGACTTATTCTTTGGATGGTGATTTGCTTTTTTTGATAAAGGAAAGACGGTTTTCAAAACAAAGAGGGTAGTATCCAATCATTCCCAAGAGTCTTCGAAGAGCTGCTGAATCTCGAAGGAAGAGGGTACTTCTAAATTTACAACGTCTTTTCTGAAGGGAGAGAAATTTCATCTGAAGAAATATATTCCAAATAGTTGATAGATGACTTGAAAATTCGATTTTTTTAAAGATATTTTGAAAGAGCTTTCTTGATGAAGCTTAAAAACTGCCCTAATATTCATGCAGCTCATGCTTCATGTAGATATATATGTAGACAAACTGAATGTGACTAAAGATGGAGTCCAATTCTTTGAAAAGCAGGCCCAGCATTTTTCAAACCAAATGGCATAAAACATATACAAAAAGGCCAAAGGGAGTTGTTATGGCAGTCATCTCAGTGTCCTACGGTCTTATTGGAATTTGGTGATATGCCCTCTGAAGGTCTATTTTGTTGAAAATTGTTGATCATGTAGGCGTTGTAAGAGACCTTGAATGCGAGAAAGTAGATAGTCATCTCTTTTAGCAATATCATTCAAAGATCTGTAATCACCACAAGGTCTCCAAGTTTTTGAGATTTTCTTTGCCACCAGATGGAGAAGAGAAGCCCAAGAAAACTTGGAAGGCTTGATGATTCCATTCTTCAAGAGAGTATCGAATTCTGCTTCGCTGCCTTTAAGTTATTTTCAGGAAGACGGCGAGGTCTTGCAAACGCCGGAGGAGAATCACCAGTCTATATGCAGTGATTAAACTTGATGTTCACTGTAATGCGATGATAACATACTGTATACAATTTTTGTTTCATAGTCAGAATCCCCCGTTTTGTTTATTGCCCTCCCCCTTCTTTATAGTATGTAATGATCGTGAGGGCCATTCAACTATATATATGTTATATATATATATATATATATATATATATATATTTATATATATATATATATATATATATATATATATATATATATATATATATATATATATATATATATATTTATATATATATATATATATATATATATATATATATATATATATATATATATATATATATATATATATATATATATATATATATATATATATATATATATATATATATATATATAAAGATATATTTATTTTCTTTATTTAAAATGTTCGTGCATTACCAGAAGGAAAATCATTTGTTCTAAAACAGCACATATACGTAATTTCTGCTGGTTTTGTTAACAATTCACAACACCTTAATTTTATGTATATAATTATTATTATTTTATGTAATTTATGTAAGGAGAGAGAACAAGCAATATATATATATATATATATATATATATATATATATATATATATATATATATATATATATATATATATATATATATATATATATATATATATATATATATATATATATATATATATATATATATATATATATATATATATATATATTTTTATATATATATATATATATATATATATATATATATATATATATATATATATATAATGTTTAGTATTTATATATATATATATATATATATATATATATATATATATATATATATATATATATATATATATATATATATATATATATATATATATATATATATATATATATATATATATATATAATATTTTTTATTTATTTTATATATAAACAGTTTTATGTTAAGTTATTTGAAAATATTTTAATTTTTATCTTAATTGCAATGAGGTGTGAAGCTCTGATTCACGATGCTTGCTGTCTTTTCTCTTCTGATACGTTTAGATTGCTTCGATTTTCTACTATTGAGCAGGCATATAAACCCCTCCCACCTCCTGTGTTTGCTTGCACATCTTTCTTCTAAATTTAGGTCGTTAATGTATACTTCTTTCGTTCTACTGATTACACTATTTTGCTAGTGGTTCAAATGGTAGTTAAGTTTACCGACTTTCCCTTTTAAGGTCATGTAAGTCATATTTTCGAGACTCTCCTACCTTATTGCTTTGACGTTACATGCGTATTAGTTGGCTGCTCTGATATTTGTATTTCTCGTTCGTTTTTACACTACAAGTGTTAGTTGCTAAAGGTTGCTTGTGCATTTATGTGTTAATGAAGTGTTTTCATTATTTATTTTCTTTTTAAAGCTAATATCGAAGTGCAATATATTAATTTATTTAAATGTTCTTATTTTCTGTTGTCACCATTACCTAACCTGGATGGAATGCGTAATGTAATTAATTGTGCTTGCGAATATTTTATGGTGATATTCTTTCTTGTGTATTTATGTTCGTTTCTCGCGCACAGCGGAAGTCTTAACGTCTACACTCCATCTAGACGTCCAGGTACCATTTGTTAATATATTGTATTGAGGTAAATTTTGATAAATTTATTTATATCTATTATTTTATAATAATAAATATAAATCAAATTTATTATATTTTATATATTTTTAAATATTTTTATTCAATATTTTATGTTTAGAAAAGTGTCCCATAATTAAACTTCCTATTCTAAATAGAAAATTTAATTATGAACACCTGACCAGCAAACAGCTGTTCAGTATTTTGAGTTGCACAAATAAATCGACGTTTTTGCAATTTTTGATTTTTAAGAATATTGTGACATAAATATAAAGTTTAACATCTAGGTGTAATGCTCTACTAAATATTTTGTTTGTAGATATTTTATTTATATATATTTAGGCGCATATATATATATATATATATATATATATATATATATATATATATATATATATATATATATATATATATATATATATATATATATATATATATATATATATATATATGTTCGCGAATATATATAGATGGTAGTCTTTCTGCATGACTTAGAGCATTACCAGTATATATATCTTTGCGTATAAATTCTTATATTAAATATACTAATATATATTCAAGGATATATAATACTTTAGCTTAATATATTCTTTGTCACAAATATTACTGCAACGTTATATACATTGATATGTATATAAATCCATATTCGTATGTATTTATATATTGTTTGATGTATATAGTCGTCTATCAAATTGTTTAAAGAAGGCAGTACATAAGTTTCTTATTTTTTTTTATTATTAAAATTATTTAAAATTTATTAGTGTCCATTGATTCCACTTATTGATTCCATTTATTGATTTCATTATTGGTTAAATAATTCTTTGAAAGATTCATTGCTTAATTTTTGAGATCATTTTGAGATTTATGCATAAAGCACTGACGAGAATCCTGTAAGTTATTCAACAGCAAATACTATTGTTCAGATTAGGTTACTGGTACAAAACGGACCCGTCGTCAAGTTTGATAATCCGGAGATCTTCACTGCAAGGAATTGGTAGGTCATTTCATTATAAATTATTGAAGTGTTCTAGCAGGCTGTAGACCTAACAATAGGAGGTCAAAGTTTTATTAAACTCCAGGACGTAAACACCAGTGTATTTTGATAGCAGATTGTCTATGGGGGCCTGGCCAATGGAATGTAAGTAAGTTCGCAGAGAAAGTAGACAAGGTTGTTGTTTGATACCCTGAGATAATATAAAGTGGGTTTGCCTGTCACGGGATACCTTTGTAACCGGCTGAACAGTATTTGTTGTTAATAATTATACCTTATTTGTAGTGCAGTTACTTGTTTTATTTCGCGTACGTAGTATTTGTTTCTGACTTTTCTTCCTACAATCGATAATTAAGTTGTAATGGTGTAAAAAATCCATACCCAAGATTGGCATTGCAATATCTGCTACGATGAAAATCCAATTAAGTTCTCGACACAAGCTTACTGATAGTTATATATATATATATATATATATATATATATATATATATATATATATATATATATATATATATATATATATAAATATATATATTAAATATATTTTTTATATGTATATATATATATATATATAGATATAAAAATATATAAATTTTTATATATATTTATGTTTATATATATATATATATATATATATATATATATATATATATATATATATATATATATATATATATA
>JABUQX010100902.1:17500-20697 GCA_015478945.1 Trachelipus rathkii | reverse complement strand
AACTTAAAAACTGAGCACACACCTTCCTAGATTTGGGCCTTACCCGTGAGCGTTGGTGTTAACTGTAAAACAATAATGTAAGATTGAGCATAGAGGTTTAATTTGGGGTCAGAGTTTTTCACAGAGAAAGGATGGCATTGTGTATCATGGCGTGTCACACGAACCTTTCTCAGCGAAGGAGGTATGCGTTCGGAGAGTTTAGAAGAGCAATATCATTTGTAATTAGGATAATATAAAGAAAGTGAGGCAACAATTCGAAGGTTAGAAAGAGACTGAATAGAGTTAAAGAAAGTTGATAAGACGAGTTGAGTTGATAAGAGTTGATAAGACGAGAAGCTCTCAACTCCACCTTTTGAAGGAGAACTGTGTGAATTTAACCACCAAAGGTGTGTAAGATGAATACTATATAAGTGTGAACGACACCACTATGAATAGCAAGCAAGCAACTGGGGTGGCGTGAAGAAATTTTGAAGGCGCATCAGAACACACAACTACTTAGAAACTTTCTTTGAAAGAGAAATAAATGTGATTATTTAAATTAAGGTTGCACGAAAGAAAAACACCTGTAATATTAAGGATAGATGAAGTTGTGTGTTGTGTTGTTAAGTTGTGTATTTTGAAAGAAGATGTAATACATATGTACAACAAGAATCTGAGGATAGGATAAAGAAAGCAATGAAAGGGTAGATAAGGAAGCATAATGTTGAATTGGCTGAAACAGGTGAGGAAGTGTATTATAAAGGATATAGATAAACAGTGGAGGGGTCCAGCAAAGGTGATAGGAAGGGATGGAAAAACTCTTATAGTTAAGCATGGGGGACTTTAAGGGATGTAGCAAGGGTACCTCAGAATAAAAAGGATATTGGTGATAAAGAGATAGATTGTGAAGCAGGAGAGGATATAGAGACAGAAGATTTAAAATAGTTCCAGTTCCTATAATAAATGAAGAAGAAAAAGAGGAGGAAGAGAGATGATGATCAAAGGGAACAGCAGGAGACCATGACAAAAATAAAGATTGGAAGAAGATACCGTATATAGATGTAAGAATAAAGATAATGGAGAATGTATGGATGTGAAAGTGTTAAGTAGAGCAGGGAAAGCTAATAGTAGGAAATGGAGTGACAGTTATAATATACAAAATGTGGCGAGTGGTGAGTGTAGTTGGATTGATTTTAGAGATTACAAGGAGATTAAAAGTATGGATGTGAAAGTGTTAAGTAGAGCAGGGAAAGCTAATAGTAAGAAATGGAGTGACAGTTATAATATACAAAATGTGGTGAGTGGTGTGTAATTGAATTGATTTTGGAGATTATAAGGAGATTGAAAGTATAGAGGATCAAGAGGAAGTGTGGTTGGGCAATTGGGATGATATGTTTTGACTGCTAAGTTAAAGGAAATTGATATCTGGGAAGCGAATGATGTTTTTAAGAAGATAAAAAACAGAGGTCAAAAGAAGATATCTCTTAGATTTAGATAGGTGATTACAGAAAAATTAAAAGAGCCAGAATGTATATGTAAGGCTAGATTGGTTGCAAGAGGGTTTGAAGGGGAGGGAGAGTATCTAATTACGGAAGCTCCAACTTGTTCAGGGGAGGTTTTAAGAACTTGTTTAAGTATTATAAAAAGGAAGGGATGGGAGTGTAATTCTATTGACATTAAATCTGCTTATTTACAAGATGATGCTATTAAAAGAAGAGCTGATGTGATTCTTCCAAAAGAAGTAAAAGAGCAGTTATTTGGGAATTAAATAAAACTGTGCATGGTTTGAAAGATGCTGCCAGAGCTTGATATGACAAGGTGGTTGGTGTAGTTGAGGAATTAGGGGTATAAAAAGTAAATTGGAACCAGCTTTATTTTTATGGATGAAAGAAGGAAGATTAATAGGGATAATGTGAACACATGTGGATGATTTTTGTTTTGGTGGTTCTGAGATATTCATGGATGAAGTTATAAAAGGAATGAAGTAGAAATAGGTTCAGAAGACATTAAGGGTTTTAAGTATATAGGGGTTAATATACATGAATATGAAAGAGGGGTATGGCTGGAACAAGAGAAGTATATGGAAAGTATAAATGTTCTGGATAAGAGAGATTTCATTGGTGATAGGAAAATGGTGAGTAAGGAATTGACTTTATATAAATTGTTAATGGGACAAATAATTGAGTGAGTGGTCAAATAAGACCTGATTTTTGTCATTCTGTAAGCGAAAGGGGTATATTTTTTTTAAGGGAGGTAAAGTGGAAGAAATGAGGAAGTTAATTAATATTTTAAAAAGGAAAGCATATAAATATGGGTATTTGGCTGGTAAGATTGAAGTGGAAGTGTATATGGATGCATCTTATGGTATGGTATGGAAGGGAGTGTCAGTCTTCAGGTAGGTTATATTGTGGCTCTCCCTTATGGAATGAAAAAGGGGATAAATGTTACTATTGCTTGAAAAGCCTAGGTGGTATGGAATAGGGTTTGCAAGATCATAACTGAGGCAGAAGTCTATACATTTATAGGAATGTGGATATTTACTCTGTAAACAGAAGTGTGAGTAAAGAGTTTAAGGATAGAGTTGGCATGGGATAAAGTGGATGTTGGAATAAATGATGATTACAAAGTTGAATGATTGATACAAACATCCAATTAGTGGAGCAGGGCTTACAAAAGGAAGGAGTGGAGTGGGAGGCATTAAAAGAATATGTGGAGAAGGAAAGAAATGCGGAGAGAAAAGTATAAGATGACGCGTTTTTTTATATCTTTGTTCCAGGTTTTACTGGCGATGTTTTCACTAAGTCTTAGGTTGAATAAATGTTCTGTTTTTATTGATTTTGTTTTTTTTGTTTTAACTTGTTTCTGATTTTTTTGTTGTCTATAAATAACTTTTTTTTGGTATTGGATAACTTAGCTGACCTTAAGCCATTTTTTTGTACAAGATTTGTTGAATGGTAAGGTTGTGTTAGAGCAACTCTAAGAGAGTAAACATACAATAGCCATAGAAAAGTTGCAATCCAAATGTTTAACTAGTGTGATAACGTTAACTTTAACAATTTTTAAATATTGAAGAAAAAGAGAAAATTAAGAATCGTAAGGTTAGAAAGTAAGTGCATCTTGTGGTGTTTTTTATTATTATTATTATTATTATTATTATTATTATTATTATTATTATTATTATTATTATTATTATTATTATTATTATTATTATTATTATT
>JABUQX010100902.1:5000-15000 GCA_015478945.1 Trachelipus rathkii | reverse complement strand
TTATATATATATATATATATATATATATATATATATTATATATATATATTATATATATATATATATATATATATATATATATATTATATATATATATATATATATATATATAATATATATTATATATTATATATTATATATGCAGGCGTACTGTCTCACGAGTTATGTTACAGCGGTATATCACCGTACGGTGTTTCAGTATGAAAATGTGTAAGAAATAGAAGTTGAATATTTAATTCATTAAATCTATGGGATATTTACGTTGGTGTCTGCGCAACGCGCAAATACGAAAACCGCGCCACAAATATTGCAAATGTCGAATTGGATGATATATTTTTTATGACTTCTGTGAAATTGCACATAAAAATGACGGTGCGGCTTTTCCCTCTCGACAATATTGATACGGTTGTTCGTTTCCACGCAATGTACCCATAAACAACAAGACGTCATCCGTAGACATCATGTGCCTACAAAAGCCAAAACGTGTCAATATGAAATAATTAGGGTTAAATTCAATAGGCATATCCAATAGTATTTAAAAATATCGATACAGCTAACAAAGGAATTAAATTAAAAAACCTAATGCATACCCTTTTAGATTACATTGATATGTACTATGTAGGCCTAAAATGCGGCATTGTGAATGGTCAACCAACTAACAGCTATCATATGGGGGTTATGTCATAACCTACAAATTAATGCGTAAGAAGTGTAGATGAAAACGTATAACTGTCAGAGTGGTTATGTTTAGTTTCAGAGCCATTCATTGGAAACATGCCACGTGGACCAGTATTTACGCAGACGAAAAGCGTGGACATGTTGGAGGTGTACCATTACGCAAAACAGGGGAATGCTCGCAGAGCTGCTGCAGAATATGGAACAACGTTATCCACATCGACGACCGCCGAGCCACATGGCTCCATAGAGTTAACAGACGGTTTCAGGTACAGGGTCGATAGTTCAACCCCCTCATCACATACGGCGAAGGGGGGTCGTGTCCGCTACATTTCGACGGTTCGAACTGGACGGTCTTTATACACTCCCAGTGAAATCCACGTCATCATTACGGCAGTGCTAGTCGTCTTGGGAATATCGAAGGAAAACCATACGACGGATTCGTGTAGCATACAACATGTATCCATATAGGCCATACATTGTACATGGTTTGCATCGTGGAGACAAAAAAGGGTGGCTGGATTCCTGGCTGTCATTGATTGCCTTCTAATCGATGTACCCGACTTATTGGAAAATATCTTATGGACCGATGAAATCTCGCTTTACAATAGCGGTATGTATAAACAGGTGGAACTTCCAGCATTGGCGGAAACAAACCCCCATTAAACATTCACTAGACCATCACCAGCTCTCATACTCAGGTCAACCGTTTGGTGTTTATTACTCAATAGTAGGATTAAATCGCGGCCTTAGTTCTTCGAGGAAAAATTTGACAGGAACAGCGTTACTCCATTTTCCTGCAGATTGGTTCCTATGTTTGACCTCCTGAGGATATACCTTTATGATCACAAACGAGAATATATTACGAAACATTAATGGTGCCCTTGCACATAATGCAGCTATAGGACGAACCTTTACCTTCGACAGAACCTTTCCGGAAGATGGATCGGAAGAATCTGCGTCCATTTCCATGGAAAGCGCGTTCACCCCGGACTTAACACCCACTGGACTACTTTCTGTGGGGGTGTCTCAAACATACCGTGTACGCTGGGTTTAAGGACCCAGTAACCTCGCGCGATGATCTTCGCCGTCAAATAACCAAACGCATGTAGGGGAATGAACCCGGCGTCCTGTAATTGGCATGCAATGAAACCTGGCCGAACCAGTAAGGCTGAGCAGTATTCGCTTGTGGATGGAGGGGTCTTACGGAACATTTGTAAGATACTGTATGACAAGTTGAAACGACCTGGGTTCTTCTCCTTTCTTGCATGCTGTGGATAAGATTCGTAGGTGTAAATTTGTTATGATATATTAACAACGTTATTACATTACATGCATCGATATTATGAGCTGTGTCTTGAATACCATTGTTTCTTCAACCTTTTCACATTCATGTTTAAAATTATTGTTGGTAACATTGACGGGTTTCGGTACATTGCGTGGAAACGAAGAATCGTATCAAAAAATGTCGAGAGAAAGAGCCCACCTCATTTTTTATGTGCATTTCACAGAAGCCATAAAAAATCTATAATCCATTCGACAATCGCATGTTTGTGCGCGGTTTTCGTAATGCGCGTGCGCAGACACCAACGTAGCATATCCCATCCTCCTTTATGAATTAAATGATCTGAACTTCTATTTCTAACACATTTTTTCATACTAAACATCCGTACGGTGATAACACCGCCTGCCTAAACATAAACTGTGAGACCCCCTGTAAATTATATATTATATATATACATTATATCATATATATATATATATAATATATAAATATATATATATATATAATATATAATATATATATATATATATTATATATAAATATATATATATAACTATATATATATATATACTATTTATACCGGGTAAAAAGGTAAAGGTATAGCACAGGACTCCACATATTTCTGAAAAAATTCTAAGTCCAAAATCAATATACAAAATGTATTATATTAATATTAATTATAATATATAATATATAATTAATATCTAATATATTTATAATATATAATTATATATATAGTAATATATAGTAATATATAGACCTATACATATAACATATCGTATATTGATTTTTGACTTAGAATTTTTTCAGAAAATACGTGGAGTCCTGTGCTATTACCTTTACCAATACCGTATATAAAATATATATATATACTATATATAATTATATATATATTATATATATATTATATATATATATATAATATATATATATACTATATATATATACTATATATAATATATATACTAAAACAGACTGCCGGATATCCGACCGGACTTCCCGCCGGATATCCGGTATCCGGTTTTAACTTCAGCCGGATATCCGGTATCCGGCTATCGGCTAATTCACTATCCGGCCATCCCTAATATAATATATATATATATAATAATATATATATAATATATATATATTATATATATATATATATAAATAATATATATATATATAATATATATATATATATATATAATATATTACTAATAATAAATATTATATATATATTAGGATGTGGCCCGAATAGTGAAAAAGCCCGAATTACCGAATATTTCGGCCTAAAAGTATTCGGCCGAATACCAAATATTCGGCCGAATAATCATCACTTCGCTATTCAGCCGAATAGTTATTTCAAAGTTCTTCGGTCACCCATTTAGGGAAAAATAAAGAAAACTTACACTGCTCAACAAAAAAAGGTGACATTTTTCTTAGATGGACTTTTGTAGCAAAATATATAGTAATTCGGAGGTGGTGATTCCATATATATTCTTCTCGGATTTGCTGTATCACATCCGTTTTCGTGCAATCATGGATCCCTATTTTTTGCATAATCCCCTAGGAATGACAAAATTTCATGTGCGCCGCCACTACATAGGGATGTATAGACTTCCATCCGCATATATACTACAGTAGCAGGCAGTTTACTGCGGCGATATTCGGGAGCATGTGGTACTTTAGTTATGTCTACATGTATGGATGCCAATGCACCTGGATGATGTCTATTATCCATCTGAAAATACAGTCCGATGGTCCGTCATTGTTCACCCAGGGTGAACTGAACGCTCTTGCTATGAGAGTTTATTTGCCGAAGTTGTCCTGACCTGTTGGCTTCGAGGTTGCATGAAAAATGACTACTGGAACATGGCACAAGAGTAACATTTTATCGTAACAGAGAAGCAGAGGTGCGGAGGCTCTTCCAGTCAGATGGCAACCTTGTGTATTGCAGTGAAGTTGCAGCCCTACTACTCGCTATGGGACTCCCAGCATACGATGCAGGTGAAGTGGCGACTGTTTATTGACCACTTCCAAGAGCAGTTTAAAGTGTGTGTTTTTACACAACGGCAACAGGTATGCTTCCGGTCAGTAGGGCTACTCGGATATGGATAGAGAGGCAGTATGCAAAAATCTAGACATTTGGAGAGGCACAACATATCAGGTACATGGATGGTAAATATGAGCGACCGCCAAAAAATGGTAAACATTATTGCTCAGTCAAGCCGGGCAGGTCTTCACCAAATATACCCTGCTCTTGTTGCTATCTGGACAGCCGAGGCGGCAAAGGCATCACTGGACCAAAAGAAGAATGGGCCACCTTAGGGAAACCTTGACCGCCAGGTGACAGGAAACATCGTACTGTGAACCACTTGTTACAGAGAGAAAACTTCATCTTACCTCCACTACACATAGAACTTGGTTTGATGAAACAAATTGTGAAGGCCCTGGACCATGATGGTGAATGCTCCCGCTATATATGCTCAACGTTTCCTGGTCTGAGTGACTGACGAGAAGAAAAAAAGCTGGGATATTTGATGGCCCACAAATACGGACACCCCTCCGTGATGCTGCCTTTGCTACAACAATGACTGTGTTAGAGGCAGAGCGTGGAATGCTTTTAGAGCGAGCACAGAATTTTCTGGGGAACGGGAAAACCCGAGAACCACTAACATTGTAAAGGAACTGCTAGATAGTTTTCATTCTCATGGATGTAGAATGAGTATAAAGTTGCGCACTACTTAACATTCTCACCAAGAAAATTTTCCGGATAAACCTAGGCATTTAGTGATGAGCAGGCGTGAACGCTTTCCAATCAAAGATCTAAAGTTCATGGAAGGACGTTACCAAGGGCAAGTGGGATATCAATATGATGCCGACTATTGTTGGAGCTTGCATGAGGATATTCCAGACGCCTATGCACAGTACGATCGTCTATGAAAGAAAGTTACTTTACCATCGTAGGTTGTTTTAAATTAACTAACCCATTCCTTCTATTACATCCATTGTTGTCCCATATATACTCTTTATTCATAGTTGTATTTATGTTTAACATATATCTATCAGACATGTATCATATCATTGGCGATTTCTTTCTCTCCCTTCATATATATATATATTATATATATATATATATACTATATATATATATAATATATATATATATATAGTATATATATATATATTATATATATATATATATATAAATATATAATATATATAATATTATATATATAATATATATACTGTATATATATATTATATATATATATTTATATATTATAATATATATATATATATATATATATATATATATATATATATATATATATATATATCATAATATTATATTATATTATATATATATAATATATATTATATACTATATATACTAATATATATATCCCAATAATTTTGATAGACCCTCTTGAAAAATGCAAAAACACTCAATAAAATTTTACAAATCTGTGTTACACACAATATCTCACCAAATGCCGATGTGATATGCAAAAACCAATTACATTTTGGATCAGCACATCAATAATAATCAATTGCGGAAACCCCATCCCAAGAAATTTCCCATGTTTACCAGTGTTATATACAAAGTAATAAACAAAAAGTAAAAATAACTATTTTCTTACCCTATAGCAAACCACACATTATTAAAAATAAGTTAAATGAAAATTGAAAAAGTTTGGTAGTTAAAGATATTAAACTAAACTTCATTTTAATAAGCTCTAAGGTTAAAATGACCGAACATTAGCAGTTCTCCATTTTCAAGGGATAACCTACTTCTTGTGGCTTCATAAATATTTCCTCCTGTTCTAAATATTCTTTCACATTCGACTGATGACGGTGGAGCTGAAAAGTATTTTATTGCTAATTTTTTCAAATTCATAAAACTATTTCCATTGTTTTTCCACCAATTGAAGGAATATCATTGTCTTCACTGGTCAAGTAGGCAAACTTATATATTTGTTTATTTCTTTGATGTAATTCCGTATTGTAGCCTTTTATTTTAGTGTACCAATAATTCACATCGTCAGAAGAATGGGACTTTCATTTTTCACTCTCACTTTCTTTTTTGTATGACGTTTTTGATGCCACAATTTCTTTAAAAACAATCCATTAAAGAATGAAAATGGAACCTTCAGCTTCACTTTCCCACTACGTGAATCATCATCAGCAGAAGAGTCAGGAGCGAAATTTTCATGGCATTTCTTTCCATGCCTTCAACGACCATATTTTTTACTGATTCAACTGTTTCATGTTGAAAAATTAGCTTGAACCGCAGATTAAGAAAGTAGCTACACATAAAGATTTTTATCACATAGAAATTAGAAAGTCTTTTTTCTACTTATTTCTTAAGCTCTTCAACGAATGTAATTATTCCACTGAAGCTTTTGCTTTAATCCTTATTTAAAAATAGAATATTATGCTAAAATGGGAAGGATCACTTTGGCGACTGTTGACTTCACCGTTTAATGCTTGTTATTAGTTATGTTGTCAAATTGCGCTCAATAAAATGCGAATAATTTTTGCCCACTGAAAATCAGTCAACATTTTTCTGATTGCATTCGCAGCGTATATGGATAGGGAACTTTTTGTTCAAACAATCTTTTACCATGCTCAAACGGTATAGAGCGACGGAGTCGCATGGCAGGGTCGTGGGTTCGAAATTCCTAGTTCGGATCCTAGGTAGAAAATACTTAGAAAGTTCCCCTCCTTGAATAGGGCTATGCCGTGAGGTATAAATTTTTATAATAAAAACAAAAAAAAAAAAAAAAAAAAAACGTTCTGTCGCGTGTGAAACGCCTTGAATTTAAATTATTGCTGTTTTGAACATTCAGCATTGCAATCTGGAAAGTTTTAAAGCTTTGCAGCTGCCGTTGCTGAATGGTGAAATGAGAGGATTATGCTTCTGCAAGTAAATGAAATATCTTTAACAGACTTCTGACATAATATTGAATCAGGAATGCATAGTTGCCAACACTGTGAATTAAAACATGAAATTTGATAGCAAGCCACTCTCCCTTATACCTTATACCAGCTACCATGTTTGGTCCTTATCCCGTATCACTAAATGGAATCTATTTTTTAGAATATTGAAAAATGCAAGGCCTTATAGGATCTACAAATGACAAAGATTTTTCGCCATATTGGCTACCAAATTTGGCTATATATTTTATTTTTTTGGAAAATAAAAGTTTCTAAAATTTCAATTTAAATTGAAATAACCTTTCCCTTATATTGACGTAATTTATTGTTTATAAAGCTCAATATTCGGCCCGAATAGTTTCCGCGCAAAAAAGCCGATACCGAATATTCGCGTATTTTGGCCTTGAATAGGCTCGAATACCGAATATTACCGAATATTGGGCACATCCCTAATATAATACTATATATATAATATATATACAATATATTATATATATAATATATACATATATATATAATATATATTATAATATATAATATATATATATATAATATATACTTATATTATATATATAATACTGATATAATTTCCAGCAGGGCTGGAGTCAGCAGTTCCAAGTGGGAATTTTCAAAAGGGAGGTAGTCGGCAGCGCTAATTTTTCAAGAGGTCAGAGTTGCGGCAGTAAATTATTGAATAGGGTGAGTCAGAGTTGAGAAAAATTTGAACTGACTCCACAACCCTGCCTACAAAGCTTATCCACTCCTTGAAATGGAAAGCAAATTCCTAGTCACACTTTTTTCCAGAGATTAAAAAGGACACCTATATGGGTAAAACTGAAAATTATACCGTGTCCATTAAGCTCACCTAACATTGTCCAAGGACTCATAATTATATATTCATTTTCAAAAATAGATGTTAATCCAATTAATGAAAAAATTAAAAAATAATTAATAACAGAAAACCTATACGGGTAATTTCTCAAAGTTATCATAATTGTCTTGTTATTCCTCCCATAAAAACAAAAAACAAATTGTAACAGTGTCTACACTAATAGAGAGTGTACCTGGGATTAGTTATTGATGAAAAAAGAATGATCTTGCATTATTGACCACAAACCCCTCCCCAAAAAAAAAATAACTTTGAATGGCTATAACTTTTTCTTTTTTTAAAGCAACCCTGGAATAAAATGCATAGAAATAAATTTAATATAGTACCAAACTATATCTGTCTATTCAGATAGTGAAATGTTCCAAGGCTCTATTCATAAATAGAATCAAAAGTTACGAAATTGGATGTGCGAGTTCAGCAAAGGAACTGTCAAATTTAGGGTGAACCATAACTTCGGCTTCAAAACTGAATTTGAAAAAAAGGATTTAATTTTTTGTTTTTCTTTGATAATCTCCCGTTGTGCGCCTATATTCTCCTTCATTCCTCGACATCATACTAGCGCGACGCATAAGACCTAATTCATAGCATGCGATAAAATGGCATTCCCAGTCCAGGGTTTGAAGTATAAGCCTGAGTCTTTAAAAAACAAACTTTGAAAGATGGTAAAAAAAAAAATTTTTTTCCCCTAAATTAAGTCATTTCCTTTTTTTTTTTTTTTTTTTTTGTTCTTATTTTTTTTAGAGTATCTATAATCTTTTATAAAAATCTGGCATTGAAGATGTTCCTGCCCTACTTTTTACCTTGAAATTATACAATAATGCTATACTGAATTATCAAAATTACCTTGAAATTACACAATGGTGAAAATTACCCAGAATTTTCTTATGCTGAAAATTATTCTGAATTACAAATAGCGAAATTAGCCAGTTAAACTTTTGGAGCCATTGTAGGGGTAAAGCGTCAATTGAAAAAAACCTAGTGAATTCAAATCAAATGCATTAAAAAAACTTCAAATAATTTGATACCATTTTTAATTTTTGAACATTAAATGTTTGTAGTTTTAATACAGGCTTAGTGTTTAATTGGACTAGATAACACTCTACAAATCTAAATTAATATGAACCGACATACAAACCTATCCTTAAACCTTTGGTGAAAATTGACTCCATGCAAATCCCTATGCGAGCAGTATTCACCTTCAATTTGTAGGGGTAAAGCGTCAATGAAATTAGAAAGCTCCCAATATATCAAAGCACTCATAAAATGTCCTTAAATGCTTTTTAACTTAAACGTCATGACTGTGCAAGTGCAAAAGAGGACCCAGTTTTCATTTATTATTTTAATTATTTGGTAATTTACCATTTTTACTATGTATGTATTTACCGTCTTTTATTTATCTTGCATTTTTTTTTTCTGAGTAGGCCACATAGAAAAAAATTTCCTTGTCTTCATAATTGACCAAGTAGCTAAAATTAACAAACAAAATATCGACTTTGGAAACGAAATACAAAGTAGAGATATTATATTTTATATTTACTGTGCGAAATCCAGTCTATCATGGGAAAGTACCGAAACAAATTAAAAATATTTATTTTACTTACTTAAAATATTAAAGAAGAGAAAAGTATCAAAAAATTTAACATTATCCTAAGAAATTGAAAAGGTTCATTCGTTAAATACCGATTAATTTAAATGAATTAAGCGCTACAAAAAAAAGTATCAAATAATCAGCATAGAAGCAACTTTCCCATTTGGCAACTTGGCTGCTCAAATTCAGTAAACGGCTTAACCAGGCTACACGGTTCATACGCATCTCTTACTGCTGGGAGAGGAGATAAAAAGGAATCTTACTGAAGCGTTCTGGGAAAGAGGAATGATGTCAAGGACTTTTGATTTTTTTTCATAATCCAAACACACCACACACACACACACACACACACACACACACACACACACACAACACACACACACATTTTATAATATATATATATATATACTATATAAATATACTATATATAAAAAAAAGCGTACTACCTCCAGATCTTTAACAAAACTTGCAGGATATATTAGAAATATTATAGCATTAGTATAGATATCTTACCGTAACCCGTTAGCTAGAAATATATCTCCAATGTCCGCGTGACGTCAGACTCACACGTCATTGTCTCCGAGGCTCGTAACTGTGACGTCATTGTTAAGTTATCAAAATATTTATATATATATATATA
>JABUQX010100901.1:55000-60000 GCA_015478945.1 Trachelipus rathkii | reverse complement strand
TTGTGAGGTTTTCTGGTTCGAGTCTTTGATGAGTGGAACTCTTTGGGTGGTGAATATCCCTGGTTCAGTTCATCGAGTGATAATTTTTAAGGGGAGTTCTCCTCCACTATTAAAGGCAGTAAATAAATAAAATTATAGAAAATATTGCTGATTATATCTGATTGCTGATGTAATAAATATCACAGGTGTCTATTCGGATGTTTGGAGGATATGTATGCAGATACAATAAGCATAAAATATCCTCATCAACCTGCTTATTGAACATCCGCGTATAATCCTCCTCAATGATACTTGCTTTACATCCACAAAAATCCATCCATCCTCTTCAACACCTCTTAAATCGACTTACAAAATAGGACTGTTAATGTCTGTTATAACTTTATCCTAGAATAAGACTGTTAATGTATGTTTCAACAGACACAATGATTTAATCTGTTAATGACTGTTACGACAGTCACATATTAAGACAATCTGTTAATGACTGTTACGACCTTCCCTCAGAAAAAGACTTTTATCTGTTAATATCTGTAACGACGATCTTACAATAGATACTAATTTGTTAATTGTCTGTTACGACAAACACAAGCTAAGACTTAATAGGTTAATGTCTGTAACGATAGTCTCACATACTAAGTCTGTCAATCTGTTTGTCCATTATCCCCTCCCACATGATTCTGTCTGATTTTTTAAACTCTTTACTTCCCATCCGTGACACCTTTTCCTTGTCTTTCTGGATCTTATTCCTTCTGTCTTCTTTTCTCGATCTTCCTTTACTGTCTTCTTTAATCGATCTTCCCTCCATCTTCCTTTCTCGATCTTCCTTTCCGATCTTCTTTTTCTCGATCTTCCCTCTATCTTCCTTTCTCGATATCATTTTCTCTCTCTTCCTTTCTCGATCTTCTTTTCCTGTCTTCTTTAATCGATCTTCCCTCCATCTTCCTTTCTCGATCTTCCTTTCTTGATCTTCGTTTCAGATCTTCTTTCTCTCGATCTTCTTTTCTCTCTTCCTTTCTCGATCTTCGTTTCCAATCTTCTTTCTCTCGATCTTCCCTCTATCTTCCTTTCTCGATCTTCATCCCTCTGTCTTCTTTTCCTATCTTTATCGCTTATCTCTGATCATCGCACTCAACTTCTCTTTCTTTAACATTTATTTCAATTTTTATATTTCTTTCTGTCACATAAAATTCTCTCTCTCTCTCTCTCTCTCTCTCTCTCTCTCTCTCTCTCTCTCTCTCTCTCTCTCTCTCTCTCTCTCTCTCGTTTTATTTATTTCTCCGAGTCCTCTCTCTATTTGGCTATATTTTTTTATTTTTATCTCTCTCTCTCTCTCTCTCTCTCTCTCTCTCTCTCTCTCTCTCTCTCTCTCTCTCTCTCTCTCTCTCTCTCTCTCTCTCTCTCTCTCTCTCACACACACACACACACACACACACACAATATTCCCAATGCATTAAAAGTCTATTCTATAATCAAAGAATTCCTTTGATATAAGTACAAACTATTTCTCTGGGCATCTAACCAGCAAAAGGAATGAAAAGAAACAGCCAATAAGGTCTGCGGCAATTCTGACAATCTTATTCATTCACATTGGTTTCATGTAACAAGGTTTTATATCTTTCTTTTTTTTTTGTATTATTTGATTTTTATATATAAATGATATCAATAAAATGATCTCTCTCTCTCTCTCTCTCTCTCTCTCTCTCTCTCTCTCTCTCTCTCTCTCTCTCTCTCTCTCTCTCTCTCTCTCTCTCTCTCGTTTTATTTATTTTTTCACCGAATCCTCTCTCTCTCTGGTTATATTTTTTAAATTCTCTCTCTCTCTCTCTCTCTCTCTCTCTCTCTCTCTCTCTCTCTCTCTCTCTCTCTCTCTCTCTCTCTCTCTTTCACACACACACACACACACACACACACACACACACACACACACACACACACACACACACACACATATCGATTTGTATTCTTTATCTTTTATTGGTATAATGGGGTATTTTTGTGTGTTTTTGGGCGAGGGAACGATCGAGGCACGCAAGTTCAGTTCTTGTTTTGTGGAATTTTTATATTTTTAAAAAGAAATAAAAAAAAATAAGGAAAAAATTATTTAGAAATTTTTTTTTTTAACTTTTATAAATAAATAAAAATTTATTTTATTTTTCAAGCGAAATGTATTTTATTAATGTTTTTATTTATATACGTTATTATTATTATTATTATTATTATTATTATTATTATTATTATTATTATTATTATTATTATTATTATTATTATTATTATTATTATTATTATTATTATTTTTTAGTAGTGATAGTACTGGATTTGGCAATAACTATAGAGGTAGGTAGTTATTGTAATTTTATTTTTACTATTACTACTACCACTACTACCAATAATAATAATAATAATAATAATAATAATAATAATAATAATAATAATAATAATAATAATAATAATAATAATAATAATAATAATAATAGGAAGGAAGACGAGGAATAGTGAAGTTTTATAAAGGCGTTTTCATTTTTCTAAATAAAAAAAAAATATGGTCTTTATAAAATCTAAATTTATTTAGACAATCTAAGAGCCTAATCGAAAGCGAATGCTCAATTTATAAAGACAATCTAAGAGTCTAATCGAAAACGAATGCCAAATTTATTTAGACAATCTAAGAGTCTAATCGAAAACGAATCTAAATTTATTAAGAAAATCTAAGAGTCTAATCGAAAGCGAATGCTAAATTTATAAAGACAATCTAAAAGTTTAATCGAAAACGAATGCCAAATTTAATTAGACAATCTAAGAGTCTAATCGAAAACCAATCTAAATTTATTAAGACAATCTAAGAGTCTAATCGAAAGCTAATGCTAAATTTATAAAGGCAATCTAAGAGTCTAATCGAAAAAGAATGCTAAATTTATTTAGACAATCTAAGAGTCTAATCGAAAACGAATGCTAGACATTTGGAGTTTTTTTTATTTCATTACATAAGCCATAATCTTCTTATGTTGGTTTTTAAACTTTAGGTTAGGTTGCACTAGGTTAGGTTAGGTAAGTTGAATTACGTTGTGTTTGGGTGAGTTAGCATGTAATATAGTTTAGGTTATGTTAATCTTTAATAAAGTCAAAATAGATTTACCCTTTTAATCTCTAGAATTATTTTTTAAGAAGTTACTTCATAGTAATCATCTTTCTTTTATACTGTGCAAAGATAACACTATCACAACGATATATATATATATATATATATATATATATATATATATATATATATATATATATATATATATATATATATATAATATAATATATATATATATCTTTATATATAACTCTTATATATAATATATATATATATATATATATATATGTGGGGGGGAATATAGGATACTACAGGATTTCAGGCTATTTTCTTAAAAGCCCACTTAATATGAGGGTGATGTGGATGGGGGGGGGGGAAGAATTCCAAGGGAGAGGAGGGCTTGAGCGAAGCGGAGACTCCCACGTGGACCTGCAAGCCGTAAAGCCCCGGCAACTTTAAATATTTGCGATTTATTAATAAGGTATTGTTTATTATTTTTATACTTCAATTAAACTTTTTTTTTTCAAAGCTAATGTACAAAATTCTCTTAGTAAAATGAAAAAAATTCGCATCTATCTAAATTAAAACTTTGCAACTTTTATATTTATATAAATAAATATTACCAGTTTAAGTAATATTTAAATTAGGAGCCTGAAGGTAATATTCAAATATATAATAATAATAATAATAATAATAATAATAATAATAATAATAATAATAATAATAATAATAATAATAATAATAATAATAATAATAATATTAAAAATTGTTTATATTACCCCATTTAAATATGACTCAGTTATTTGATGCAAAATTTTTATCAGCTACTGGATTATATACAAATATAACTAGGCTTGTTCTTACTTCCTAGTTAAAGCAGTTTCGTTTTTGCATTTGTGCTTACGAAACGTAAGAAATGCTCGAGTTTGCGTTCATTTTTTGTCAAACGCGCAAAATCGTAAAAAATGCTCACCAAACGTAAGGAATTTCCTTAATTCTGTAAGGTTGCTATTTCCCGTGCTTGCCGAATTTAGCACGTTCTTACGAAAAAATGTAAACAGACAAGATGGCGGCGTGGTAGGCCCGTTTAAATTGCTGAATGTTTCATTCAATAAAAATTAGCTTTTAATCTAATTTCTTCCAAATCGATAAACTCCATCACAATAGTTGATCAGTTATTTGTAATATAAACCATTTGTTATTTTTTTTCTGTTTATGACAAATGCACGTGCTCCGTCACAACAGCTGATTCCAATTGCTTGTTAACAAAAGTACACATAATAGGAAATCGCGGTCATTTATGCACGAAATTCGTGTTAAAACTGTGTAAGCATTTCTAAACGAGCGTAAGGACAAATGACAAAAACGAAAACGGACTAAGTTAGATTAGATTAAGATAGCCCAAAATATATGATTTTTGTAATTAGCGAGTCATTCTATTTATAGGTCAATGAAAATTTCTATTTTAAGATTCAATAGTCTGAAAAATATAAATTCTTTAAAATATTTTAAAAACTATAAAAAAATGTAAGAATCTTTTGTATATTCATTGTTTATGTATAGAAAATTGTCAACACTTGCGTAGGTCAACTCAAATAGCAATATTATTGATTTAAGAAAGTCTTTTTTTCTTTCGAAAGATTGTTTTGCACAATAAAACAAATTTTCTAGCGATTTGACATATGTTCGATGGATGATCTACTTTTTCAAAGGCCATAATCCGGATGCAGCGAAAACGGCTTAGATTAATTTTTAGGCAATTAGACAAATTTTTGTGTTCGACTTGACAAATATCCTGAATGGATATCCAGGTGAAACCAAAACAACAATGATTATTTTCTACGCAATAACATATTTTTGTATTCGACTATGACAAATGTTCGACGGATGATCTACCGTTTGAAAGAGACCATCACGGCGAAAAGAA
>JABUQX010100901.1:30000-35000 GCA_015478945.1 Trachelipus rathkii | reverse complement strand
AGAGCCACAATCCATATCTCAAAAACTACAATAGCTACAGGGAAAAGGAATACATTGTTGGAATCCTGGTAAAATTTTAGTGAGGAAAATGTAAAAAAAAAATCATCTAAAAAAACAGGGAAAAGGAATACATTTTTGGAATCCTTGTAAAATTTTAGTTTGGAAAATGTAAAAAAAAAAAAAAAAAAAATTTAATAAATTGGCTATTTTTTTAGGGAGCTCGAGCCGGCGGGGGACAGAGTATATATATATATATATATATATATATATATATATATATATATATATATATATATATATATATACTGCTATATATATATATATATATATATATATATATATATATATATATATATATATATATATATAAACCAGCCTCTAGAAGAGCCACAATCCATATCTCAAAAACAACAGCTACAGGGAAAAAGAATACATTGTTGGAATCCTCGTAAAATTTTGAGTAGGAAAATGTATAAAAAAAAATCATATCTAAAAAACTACAATGGCTACAGGGAAAAGCAATACATTTTTGGAATCCTTGTAAAATGTTAGTTAGAAAAATGTTTAAAATAAAAATAAAAAAATAAATAAATAAATTAGCTATTTTTATTAGGGAGCTCGAGCCGGCGGGGACACAGAGTATATATATATATAATATATATATATATATATATATATATATATATATATACTATATATATATATATATATATATATATATATATATATATATATATATATATATGACTAAGGTATTACGGCAATGTAGGGGCTCGAGCCGACAGGGAACCAGAGAGGGACGTTTTCCATACCCCCGTAGGGGAGGGGCGGAACCCCCACGACACCCAAATATCAAAGAGCGGGGGTTCGGGGGCCTCATATATATATATCTACCCCGTAGTTCCCCGGAAGACCGAAGACCCCGACTCCTGCCATCGGTGCGGTATACCTTGGGGTATTCTTTAGTTAAAGAAAAAAATTAACTATACTAGAAAGAATCTATTTATTTTAACGAGTACCGTATAAAGGTCTTAAATAGGCTTTCTCCTTATATATTACTATAATTATTAAAAATAATTTTTTTTTTTTTATTCCCCATTTCTAACTAAAATTTTACCAGGATTCCAAAATGTATTCCACCTGCCAGTAATATAGTTTTGGAAATATGACTTTTTCTTAACTAAAATTTTACCAGCATTCAACAGTAATTCATTTTCCTGTAGCTGTTATAGTTTTTAGATACATGTGTGGCTCATCTAGAGGCTGACCATCTGCTATATATATATATATATATATATATATATATATATATATATATATATATATATATATATATATATATATATATATATATATATATAATATATATATATATATATATATATATATATATATATATATATATATATATATATATATATATACACAACACTAGTACAGAGTGTTTAAGGAGCACTTTGTACGAATGATGCAGGCATTAGAAACCATTTCCATTGAAGGAGATACCGCTACAGGAAAAAGCGCTTTTCAGTTGCATTTAGCGGCATGTAGTAAGTCGTCATTCATCATGGCTATGATATTGATCGCGAAGTACTCTGCGATGTTAGAGCCAGTTGTAAATGCTCTCCAATCCAAGACCTTGGATATCGTCAAATCCTCACAGCAGCACATTCAGCACATTGGGGAAATGGTTAGGAACCATCGGAAAGATGAAGGAAAAATCACAGATGAAGTGTTAAAAGAAGCTAATCAAATCGCCGAGTTACTGGGACTTCTATGGAGGTCCAAAGGGCTGTTGGTAGGCAGCATCACTGCAGCACCGCAGCAACCATTCAGCAACAAATTCCACGGAGTTCTGGAGAAGATCCTTAATAATTCCGTATCTGGATTCTATAATAACTTTTCTTTGGAATTACGGGTTTCTACTGAAAATACCTGCTTATGCATTAACAAATCTACATCCTTTTCCCATGCTACTCATAACAATCGATGAGTTAAGGAAAAAGACAGCTTCATTTATAGTTTTTCTTAGAAGGCATATAAGAAGAGCTAGAACTTTGGGGCACAAAATTTGGAAGGACAAGAAACTGAGTAGTGAAGAACTAAAAAGGTCTTGTTGTCTCCCAAGTCTTAAGGAAGACTGAACCTTCCTTTCCGTCGACGAAAAAGGTTTGATACTGCTCACCCTGCCATTCCAACATCAGTACAGTAGGCTCTCTTTAGGTACTCTGCGAAGGATCAAGACTTGGCTTCTAGTACTATGGAAAATGACAGGTTAAAACGGGCTAGCTATGATGATTGTTCCTCTGTTTCGGAGTTGCCAATTATATGATTATTTTTATTCAAACAGTAGTTGATAAATTTGCGCTGAACCTACTTTTTTACTAATATCAATTTTGCAACTGCTCTATATTGTGGAGTATTTTCCATCAGTGCATGTGTATTTGACATTCTTTGTTTTTGGCAAATATTTTATTTTAAATATTAATCATTTAATCATCCATAAAAATGCCTGTAGTTTTACTAATGTTCTTTTATATATATATATATATATATATATATATATATATATATATATATATATATATATATGTATATATATATATATATATATATATATATATATATATATGCTGCTGCTACTCTTCTCTCTCTCAGAACTCTATAAAATTTTAGAAGCTCCCACAGCTGTCAACTCGCAGACATATGCATATATATATATATATATATATATATATATATATATATATATATATATATATATATATATATATATATATATATATATATATATATATATATATATATATATATATATATATATATTTATAATTTATATATATATATATATATATATATATATATTAAATAATTTCTATTAACCTTTAACTGCTATAAAATTTAATTTTAATTCTTAGAAACTTACTTGCTGCTTTTTTATCTTTTTAAAGTTAATTAACTAAATATTACAATTTATTAACTATTTCTTAATTAACATAGCAATATTCTATTAAAAAATTAAAATTAATTTTTTAAAAAATTAGATGAGACTGATTAAGTTCAGGGTTCTATATTCACCCCTTAAAAATGGACAAAATTCCGGAATTATCCAGCCAATTTGACCCTATAAACACCAAACTGTAGATTATTTTGCCCTCTAAAACGTTGTTTTCTGGTGTTTTTCTGTGTCTGTAGTCATCCTTTCAGGATTTTAAATTTTTCAAAACCCATGTTTTTGACATTTTTCAAATTAACTCCCAGAATTTTTTTCGAAATGACTTCAAGCTTGAAATATGCATAGATGAGTCCATTATCTACAAAAAAACAGTACTTTTCGATATTTGAGTTTTGTGCTCAGCGTTGTCCAATTTCAAAACCCACTTTTGGGGTTTTTTAAGTGAAAAATTGCGATAATTTTTCCTGTTCGTGCGAAGTGGATGAATTTTCGGGGCATATGTAGTCGGGGGAAATGCACATTTTTACTTAGATAATTTGCTAAGTAATTGAGATAATTTGAGTTTGCTCTTGCAATAGAAGAATTTTCAAAATGTTTAAGAAATTTTTAAAAATATTTCTTTGGTATACAAAAAACATTATCTAAGTAAAAAAAGATATCCTCGTCCGACTATAGAAGCCCTGAAAAATTTGATGTTGATCGGACGGGTAGAATATTTATCTCAATATTTCACTTTTTCAAACGTTTGGATTTTTCGGAAAGTGAAAAATTGATATATTAATTTCTCATCTGATCAACATCAAATTTTTAGGGCTCGTATAAACGGGGAGATGCATCTTTTACTTAGATAAATTTTTGTATACTCAAGAATTTTTTAAAAATTTCCAAAATAAATTTTTGAAAATTTGTTCCAAGAATGCATATACAAAGAGAAATTATTTAATTAATCTCTCTTGACTACATCTGCCCTGAAAATTTCATCCTCACCCAAACAAGGAAAAAATTATCGCAATTTTCATTTTAAAATCCAAAAAAAGTCGTTTAAAAAATTGGACGCTGAGTACAAAAACTCAAAATCGAAAAGTACTGACTTGCGGAGTAATGGTCCCATATATGCATGCCTCCAGGTTTGGAGTCATTTCAGAAAAAAAAATTCTGGGAGGTGGCAAATGTCAAAAACATGGGGCTGAAAAAAACTAATTATTCTGAAAGAATGACTGCAGACACAAGCTACCAAGCTACGTTTTTCTTCAGAAGAGCCTAAATCTGATTTATTACTAGATTAAAAATGGCTGTAATTCAGGCCTATGTCCCACCGGTATCCCCAGGCGTAGCCAGGCGTGTAGTCTGACCCAATATTGGACTGTCCTTATTAACATATTCTTTATAAATTATTAGTTTTACAATGTTTCAGGAGTAACTATTTCTTCTATGGCGTTATGATTAGCCAAAAATAATAGAAATATGCATATTGATTGGCTCCTACAGCACTCCTGTGGTTGGCTCCTAAATAGTGATGCAATTCTATTCTAAGTTTTCGTTTTTTTTTATTATTTTTGATGATTTTTTAGACATCCTGTAGAAACAAGAAATAGACTTGGATTCGAATCGGATTCGGAATCGAGCTCCGAATCGAATCCGTATGTGTAAAAATGCTCGAGATCCAGTCAGTCCGAGGTCCAACGCAGCCCCAGTTCGAATCGAAATCGAATCCGTGTGTGTGTGTGGAAGGCTCGAATCGAATCGAATCAGATCAGCACCTTCAGTTTGAATCGAATCGAATCCGGTCTCGAGGCTCGAATCCGGATTCGAATCTGAATCCGGATTCGGATTCGCCCATCACTGATATATATATATATATATATATTAGCATCCTGTAAATTACAACATCTTCAGAGATAACAAACACAGCTTGACACTTTTTCTGAGGTAAATTTTTGAATACAAATAATTATTGTATGGAAAAGGTAAATTTTCTTCCACATATATATATATATATATATATATATATATATATATATTATATATAGATATATAACCTTAA
>JABUQX010100901.1:17500-27500 GCA_015478945.1 Trachelipus rathkii | reverse complement strand
AATAATAATAATATATATATGTAATATAATAACCAATATATATATGTATATATATATAATATATAATAATAACAATATATTAATAATAACAATAATATATAATAATAATATATAATATATATATATAATATATATACAAGGTTCCACCTTTCTGGAAAGTCAGGGAAAAAAAAATTGGTCAGGGAAAGTCAGGAAAACGTTTTAAAAATATATGCTGAAAGTCAGGAAATTCCAAAAAAAAGTCAAAAAAAGTCAAGGAAATTTTAAAATTTCCAAACATATGAAGAATGATGATCCATGGACCAAGTTACATATTTTGATATATTTTTCCTTACTGTATAATTGTGGAATGAGAGATGTATTTGATAAGTGGATAAAGGATGGGCGAGGAATGACATTCCATAAATCTACTTCTATCCTGTTTCTTTCTATTTTAGTTCACTATTACCTACTATTCTTCCTATTCTGTTCGTAGAGATTGTTCCAAGTTCATCCTCCCGATTGAAGGTGATTGGTATATGGATGTGTTTTAGACTGTATGACTTAGGACTTAATCTGTTTATATCTTTTTCTTTTTAGGGATTTATATTTTTTGAGGTGTTTTTTTGAGGTTTGACGAAGTGATTTTTTGATTTTTGTGCAGTTGAAGGTATTTATTATTTATTTATAAAATGACTTCAAGCAAAAAAACGGACGTCAAACTGAACCTTGGTTCATTTCTGTTACAGATTTACAATGTCTCATACTTAATATTATGGAAAGATTTCTAAGTCCAGTAAAATGCCTGCCACAACCAACAACTAAACTTTTTGCATGATTTATATGACAAACTTGAATGCCAGACTGTGCAAATCAAAATGACAGAAAGATATTAGAAAGAATATCCTCTGAAGTACAAGCCTGTCCAATGGCTCTCATCATTGGATCCTTGTATAGTTTTTCATCAGCCAGAACAAGGGAAAGATTTGATTTGTTGCTAGAGGCATTGTACACCAATAACTGAATCACAGATTCTGTTGCTGAAAAGAAAAAGCACTGTACTCTACTTTGCAGTGAAGCTCATTCTACCCATGAATTAAAATTCAAAATATTTTGGATGGTGATTGTCCTTCTAGAGACTTGATGAGTTTTTTCTTCTATAGCACCTGAAATCAATGTTATGCGGAATTGTGGCAAATTATTAAATTAGGACTGATATTTCGCATGGAAATGCGCGGCAGTGGAAGGAGGGTTTTCTATAAATTAAGCAATTTTGAGTGGAGAATCTGAAAAGAACATAGTCTGATTTCTCCAAAGAACGGTGCACAATGCTATAAGATCTCATGAAAGTATTCATAAAGTTTCTTTAATTCAAAATGTTTAGAAAAGTATGAGAGCTGCCCATAGGAGATATGAAGAACAGAAACAGAAAGAAAAAGAAGAGAATAAAAAGGTTGAAAAAAGAATATTATCCATACAGATCAATAAACTTGAAGAGCAGAGAAAGATGTTAAAACTGAAGGCTTTAACAGAAGAAGCCGCTATAAAATCAAAAATTCAAATGCTTGAGAAGAAAAAGTTAATCTAAATCTCCCCATTTAGAACTTTTGTGATTACAGTGGACTCTATTCACCTAGGCTATTAATGTAAGCTTTAATTTATTTTTCTTTTTGTATAAATAAAACTGTTTTTTTTGAAAAAATAAAAAAAGGAGTGCTTTGGACGGCTATGGACAAGGTATAGGCTGATTACTAAAAAAAAAATATTTTTTTAAATTCATCCATGATGATGAACAATTTCTAAAGTAAATTTTCAATAATTTAATGTATGAACTGAGTAAATAAGCTGCAATAATGATTAATAGATATTTTATATGCCAAAAATAACAAAAATACGCTGGTCAGGGAAAATTTTCGGAATTTGGTGAGAGAAAGAGAGGAAATAAAATAAAAAATTTTAAGTGTGAACACAGATATATATATATATATATATATATATATATATATATATATATATATATATATATATATATATATATATATATACTATATACTATATACTATATCTTTAACTCATATATATATATATATATATGTATATATATATATATATATATATATATATATATATATATATATATATATATAAATATATATATATGAATATATATATGTATATGTAATAATAACTTAATAATATATATATATATATATATATATATATATGTAATATATATATATATATATATATATAATAATAATAATAACTAATAATAATAATATAATAATATAATAATATAATAATATATATAATATATATATGTAACAATAATAAATAATAATAATAATAATATATATATATATATATATATATATATATATATATATATATATATATATATATATATGACTAGGTCAGAATACCGAGTATACCGTATATTTATTTAGTATAATGATTTTATGATTAATTATTTTTTTTTAAATTTATTTTATTTCTTTGATGATAATCTTTATTATCGGGTATGTCTGTTTATTCATACCCAGTCTACGGTATCTGAGAGGGCATGTCTTGACAGCCTTAAATAAATATAAATCAATCATATAATTATTCCCCTGATTATTATCTTAGTATTTTTCCTGTCAAAAACTGAGGTGGTTATCTGCATATTATTATTATTAGTAAAAGTTCGAGACTCACTAATATAGACCTATTCTAGGGGGAATTTATCTAGGTAATAGTTACCTAGTGTCCGGACGAGGGGATCGCTTCTTTCTCTCTATTGATTGAGCACGGTAGCTCAGATTTAAATGTAGATTTAAAATTTTAGGATTTTCCGATAAAGTTATGATAATTTTTCGGTTAAAGAATATAGTTGGTGCATGTGGTAGACTATTTACTATGTCTGGTACCATTTCGATTGTAAATTTATAATTACTATATGTGTCTAGTATGTTTGGTATCATTTAGAATGTAACATATCGTATTTAGTGTATGCTACCATTTTGATCGTATTTATGTTGTATTTAGTGTCTCTGGTACCGCTTCGATTGTTAGTTTATAATTACCCGTGTTTAGTTTGGGTCTGGTACCATTTCGATTGTAAATTTATAATTGTGTCTAGTATATTTGGTATCATTTTGATTTTAGGGTATCGTATTTAGTGTCTTACTATTTTGATTGTGGGTATATTGTATTTAGCATACATGTCTGCTACCATTTCGATTGTAATTTTATAATACCGGTGTTTAGAATGGGTCTGGTACCATTTCGATCATAAATATAGTTGTGTTTAGTATGTTTGATACCATTATATTTGTAAGCGTATCCTATTATGTACGTCCGGTACTATTTCGATTGTAAATATAGTTAAGTGTCTAGCATGTTTGGTATTAGTTTGATTGAAGGTGTATCGTGTTTGGTATTCTGGTACCACCATTTCGATTGTAAATTAATAATTAAATATCATTTCAGTTTGTTTAGTACTATTTTGATTGCAGTTGTATGGTATATATAGTATTTCTGGTATTATTTCGATTGTAAATTTATATTTTGTGTTTACTATGTCCGGTATACCACATCGGTACTTCATTCCGATTCGATTCAGACTCACTTTAGCCCTTGTAACAACTTCCGTCCGTTGATAATACCACAATACTGTGGTAATAACTTAATCTGGTAATATAACTCTCCAGTTTGACCTCAGCTCTGGGCGCTAATGGTTTGGTCGTAGGGCACCATTATCCCATTTAGAGGAAATTGGCGTTTTCTTGTGGGAAAATGGGTATATCGGAAGTAATATATATATATATATATATATATATATATATATATATATATATATATATATATATATATATATATATATATATATATATATATATATATATATATATATATATATATATGTTTTTTATCTCTTTGGGGTCTTTGTTTTTTTTTTACCAAATATTATATTATTTTACTATTTTATATATATATAAATATATATTTTTATATATATATATATATTTTTTTTTTACCAATATATTTCTATATATATTTGTATTTACTATTTTATATAGCTATATATATATTTTTATATATTATTTAGAGCTAATATCTTCACTAATACCTTAAAATAGTTATGTTTCATTTATATAATTGCAATATATAAATAACTGGTTTAATGGCGCGGCGCAGCTCATGCAGTTGAGTAGTTTTGAGCTTGGAATAATTTCAAAATGAACTATCTAAATTTAAAGATTTACCAATAAGGACGATGTCAATTTTTGGAACAACTTAACAAGTAAGTATATTAAAAAAACACATTTCCAGTCTCAAATTAAAAAAAGAAAAATAAACGTCTCTTCATTCATAACTATTTAAAATCAATTTAGACTACAATTATGGAGAAAAATGAATTATTATCAAGACTATTAGTAATGAAGTTTAGCTCTAAATAATAATAAAATAAAGTGGTTATTACTAATAAAACAATAATAAAATAAAGTGTTACTAAAAAAAGATTGATTTTTTTGTACTCTCTCTCTCTCTCTCTCTCTCTATATATATATATATATATATATATATATATATATATATATATATATATATATATATATATATATATATATATATATATATATATATATATATATATATATATATATAACGCACTATATATATATATATATATATATATCACGAGCTCATGTCATGAGTCATTTTTAAAAAAATGATATGCTTACATTAATATTATTTTTACTGACTTATCAAAACAAAAATTTAACACTATTCAAAAATTAAAACAAAAAATTTCTCACATGCTCTTCTAATTTTAAAAAGATGGGGAAGAAAAATAATGTTTGTTTATATATATATATATATATATATATATATATATATATATATATATATATATATATATATATATATATATATATATATATATATAATATATATATATATATAATATATATATATATATAGATATTTAGATATACAAATAATATATATATATATATATATATATATATATATATATATATATATATATATATATATATATATATAATATAACTCTTGTATATATATATATATATATATATATAGCATAGCATATCTTTATATATATATACGGTACTATAATATAATATATATATGTATATACTACTAATATATATGTATATATATATATATATATATATATATATATATATATATATATATATATATATATATATATATATATATATATATATATATATATAATATATATATATATATTATCACGTAGTATTAATAGTATCATATCCCGCATGATTTCAGGGCCGTGTTAGCTGTAGACATTTTTTAAATATCTTTAGTTATGCATGGAAAGATAAAACAGTGGGATAGGGACTTCCTTGCCCCTAGGACCCACGCGAAAAGATCCTTCATGTGGACCTAAAGTTACTTTTTACGATATTCCTAAATGCCTTGTCTATCTATGCTGTTTTTACTTGTATTGGAACTCTCTCTTTCCAATATTCACTTCCTAATTAGAAAGATCTTACACAAACATTTCCATCAATATAAGTTTCTTACCTTCTTTATAACAACTCAATCGAGTAGTTAATTTAAAATAAAGAATATTCAAGTGTTTGTGGTCTTGCATCATTTATAAATTCATTTGTGATGTCGACGATGTAGGCCAGAAAAGCCTACATTTAAAGATGTGAGCATTCAAATTTCAAACACATTGGGGTATTTTCTTTCGTACTAATCTCCTAGTTTCCCAACTTGAGAATTCAGCTATCAGAAATCATTCCAATCTAGCTAATCATCCTCTATCCATCCAGAGGGGGATCTAGCCCAAAGGTTGAGAGGAAAAGGGATGGACATAATATCAAAAAAATTTCCTTTACAGGCGTTAGAATAGGTTAGGTTAGGTTAGGTTAGGTTAAGTTAAGTTAGGTTAAGTTAGGTTTTGTTGAATTCGTTAGAGAAACTAAATAACCAGATTTTTTTTTTTTTTTTACATTGTCGACATTCAGAACATTTCTATTCTCCAAAATGCTTCTACACATAAATAACTAAAAATTTTGGGATCTATGTGTATAAAAACCACGTAAAACCCACACTTATTAATATCCATAATTCTTCTTTGGCACTTCTAATTATTTGATTTTTTATTTTCTCTTCCCACTAATAATTATTGCCTTGCTTATTTATTGTCTTGCATTTAATTTTTATTTTTACCACTTAACATTTTCGCTTTAATCTTGATTATTTTTATTTTTTAGATATTAAAATTTTTTTATTTAGATTTAGTTATTTTCTTTAAATGTATTTAGTTAGCTTTTGATTCATTTACATTTTGTACTGATAATGTATTGCTAACATACCAATAATAAACAATGGCCAAAAAAATGTACCAACTTTAAGGTTATTACCAATCTCCCATGTTGTTTTCTAGGGTTGGTCGAGCACCTGAATTTTGCACATGCACTGCACCAAAAGACTTTTTCGCACCTCACCGAACCAAAATGAGTGCACCACGCACCCGGTACATCGGTCAACCTTATTCTTATCTAAACTATTACATATTTACATGCCGGTATATGCAGAAACATAAGCTGATCAGTGGTGACCTCGAGCCGGACCGGTGGACCGGTAATTAAAACTTTAGGAAATGAAACCGGCAGTTAGTAAGTACCTGACACCCTGTTCAGATCCAACAATTTCTAGCTTTATCAGCCAATATTGAATAATATACTGCCGACTAAATGATCTCTTACAGCAGAGCAACAGTTTTCCTAAATCTCTTCCTGAATATTTCTCAATTTTTTCGAAGAATTCTGTAGATGTTCTTGAAGCACAACTTTCTCAGCTCCAGTTCGAACATGCAGCAAATCGTGAAAAACACCCATTCAATAAATGGCTACACAAAAAGAGAGTTCTTCATTATACAAAGAAATTTACCTTTGTTTTCATTTTGTAATAGTTTTATTTTATTTTTATTTTTTTGACAGAATTAAGTTGCTGACACATTTGGTCTCTTAAAATCTCACAATATTTAGGAAATTATCGGTTGTTTTCGCTGCCTTCCCTATGCCAATCTGATTTATATGATTATTCATATTCTAATGAAAAGTTTTGTATCTCGTAAAGGGTCAGACAATAAATGAAGCCTGTATACCATATTGGCTGATGCTTAAAAAAGCCCACTGATTAAACCACAGCTCATTCAAGTTAAAAATATGAAGAAGCTCGCCAGAGTTCGTTTACAAATAAAATACAATAAATTAGTTATAATATATGTAAATTTTTAAACACAAAACAAAGAAATATTATTCTACTGTTAATTTTCTTAAAAGTTTTAATATTATTTTTTTTATTACTTAACCAAATGAATGCTGTAAAAGTTTTTAATTAGTTTATATAATACATTACCACAATCTGTTTGTTTTTTTTAAAATTATTTCCAGGGGGCAAGTGCCACCATCTTGCCACCCTTCGGGTGTCATGATTGCTGGACTATATCCTATAATGTTGTAGTATCCCCTTTTAACAAGAGATGAAGCAACTATGTTTTAATAACGAAAATGTGACTTTTAAATCAGATAAAATTAAATCTATTTATGTTTGGATAGCTATTTATATTAGTCAGTTTTCGGGTCAATATATAATATATCATATATATATATATATATATATATATAATAATATATAATATAGAGTATATATATATATATATATAAATATAAATATATATATATATATATATATATACTATATATATATATATATAAATATATATATATATAAATAGATATATATATATATATAATTATATAATATATATATATATATATAATATATATAATATATATATATTATTATATAATACATATTATATTATATATATATATATATAATATCAGCGTATAAACTATTACTAATGAGATTTCATGGGGAAAAACAGGCTGACCATTTAAATATCATACTATATATATTATATATTATATATAATATTATATATATATATATATATATATATGACGACCTTGTGGTTAATTTTCCTTGCATCGTCTTGTGTGCAATTGTGTGAATTTAAAGCATACTCATTTCTTCCATTTATTATACAAAAATCTATAACAGTATTGAAACGGTAACTGCAACAAGAAAAAGAGGTGGCAATTACTATACATAATATAAAAACACACAAAATAGATAGCAAATAAAATAATAACACATTTTAATACCTTTAATTCACTCTTACACCCACAACGATTTGAACGAGACTAATATCCTAGATAAACCCAGCTGGTATGAGGAATCTGCGCATGCGTAGAGTGAGGCGGTAATTGTCTTATCGCTTACATGGCTCACCCAAAAGTGTTATGCTTTTGTGAAAATGCTTAAATAAAAGCTCCTCGGTGGGGATTTCCCCGTTTTTCGGCTGAAATGATCTGTCCAATTCGGGATCGCCCGGGTGTATTTCATGTAGTTGGACTTGGAGATTTTGAATTATGTTTGCCTTAATCGCAATTGCTGACCGTTTTGCAACGTAGTAGAGGTGATGTGGTTCTGTTCCTTTCACTTTAGATAGAGTATATTCCTTTGAGTGTCTTCCCAATTTCTCCTCCTCCGATTGGGGTGGATTTTCCTTCCACTGTTTCCAGAGATTTTGAAGTTTCACTGAAACGGTATTCTCCAAATCTGTTTGCTCTCTGCTTGGCAATTGTATTGTCTTCTTACTATCTAAGGAAGAGAGAGGTACGAATTCGTCTAGTGCTCCTTCCACAACCAAGTTGTTTTCTTCCTGAAGACAAACTTCTCTTTGTTTATTTGCCTCTAATGTTTTGCTTCCCGGTTCTTCTTTAGTGTGGCCCTTTTCTATCAGAGCTTCCATGAGTGAAGTGTAGTCTTCTTTGTATGAATAGTTTCCTTGGGATTCTGTATTTAAAGAGGGTTGTTTGGAGATTACTAAATCTTTGTTGGCGGATGGTTCGGATTGAGATTCTAGAAGTGGTACCTCATAATATCCATTAGTTTCCCGTTTCATTACTTCGTGTACTGTGCTGAGAAGCTTCATATTTGCGTTTTCTTGGGGGAATGGTACCTTCGTGCGAGTCTTTACGAAATCACCTTTTTCTTTGGAATGTGTTCGAAATGCCACTGCTGCATGAACGTTTGCTGCTTTGGGCTCTTTATCGTCCGTGTCGCTTGAGGCTTCTGTTTTTCCTATAATTCCCCATCCAAGTCTAGTTTGATATCCGAACGGTTGACCTTTCTTTCCAGTAATGACACTCAATGGCTCTAATGCTTCTGCACAGTCTAAGCCAATCAAGACTTCGACACTTAGCGATGGTATATCCGGCTCCAGTTCGTTACATAAACCTCGTAAATGTTCGTAATTTTCCGCTACTTCGCGACATGGTACTGTCGTTCTGTCTGCTGCAATATCATCTCGGATGTATACAGCTCCTAGGTGAATCTTTTCTTCTGCTCGTAAGCCTTGTACGACAAGATTTTTGCATTTCAACGACTCTGTATGTTCTGTGCCAGATATAGTCTTAATACTTAAATTCACTTTGTTTCCAGCAAGACCAAGCCTCTCAGACAAAGATGTTTTCATAAATGACGTGTTTGATTGGTGATCCAACATTGCGTAAGTAAGTATTCGGTGTGTAGGAGAGCTGGGACTGTGAATCCAAACGGGCAATATTAAGGACTGTGTTTTGTTATAAACTTTTCCTTCCTTCGCCCTAATACGGTTGCTTATTACTTGTGGGTTTACTGCATCTCTTTCTTCGTACGAGGGTGTGTGATAGTTTCTTTCTTCATGTAGGAGTGTGTGGTGGTTTCCTTTGCAGTTTCTGCAGCGGTTAGGGTTTCTGCAATCCTTCACCATGTGATTTTGACGTAAGCAATTGATGCATAGCTTCCTTTCCCTGGTTATTTCTCGTCTTTGTGAAACTGATAGATTTACAAATTTCGGGCAGTTGTAGACATAATGATCTTCGTTGCAATAAGTGCAAGCCTGTCTTCTCATGTA
>JABUQX010100901.1:10000-12500 GCA_015478945.1 Trachelipus rathkii | reverse complement strand
ACGCCATTAAAAGTTATTGGTAGTATTAGTAAGCTAAGTAGGTTATCATCATTTATAATAAATATTCTTTTTTATATAATAACAATAGTCGTTAGAAATAATAGTAGCAAGTAGGTTTACTAATTATGTATAATTAATATAGATGTTCGTCTTTAAGTTCAGTTAGTGTGTGCGTTTGTGTATCCACCAAAAGGAGGTAATATATGACTTCCAAGTTAGTAAACGAAAGAGAAGGCTGATCCATATCGATTTTTGTATACCTAGAAACAGCTGTGAATTGAGCGTGATGGGGAAAGTGTTTGTATGTATGTGTGTGCGCGAGCTTGAGAGGTAGGGGGGTGAGGGGGGTAATCTCTCAAAATGAAAACGATATTAGGGTAAGTTTTTTCCCCTAAATTTGACCATTGATGAGCAGTTTGATGGTTGTTAAAATTAATAAAAACATATTACTACTATCCTAACTACTAAATAACTATTAATAATGATATTTTTTATATAGAAAATAATCTATAAACTGTTTTCCATATTGATTTAAAGTTCAAACAATAAAAATAACTTAAAAGATATAATAAAATAAATTAAATGATAAGCAATCATTTGTTTTCTATCGCCATTCACTAAATGTTTTCTATCGCCGTTCACTAAACTCTCGAGCAGTAGAGTCTCCCGGGTCGACTCCCGTCGACTCATCTAACTTCTAGAGTCTTCTTCAGCACAACTTTATTATTGAGTTATTTTAAAGTCATTGAGTCATTATTAAAAAGGTTGTGAAATTTTGGAATGACTCAATTTAGTCAGCTGAAATGTTATCTTTATTTACCTCATTATATATATATATATATATATATATATATATATATATATATATATATATATATATATATATATATATATATATATATATATATATATATATATATATATATATATATATATATATATATATAATATATATATGTATATATATATATATATATAATATATATATATATATATATATATATATATATATATATATATATATATATATAATAATAATATGTAATATATATATATATATAATAATAATAATAATATATATATATATATATATAATAACTTAATATATATATATATATATATATATATATATAATATATATATATATGCTGCTATATATTATATATATATATATATATATATATATATATATATATATAATAATAATAATAATAATAATAATAATAAAAGGTGGACCGATACTAACATCATAACGATACTAGTTTTATTATTATATATATATATAACGTTTGGTATCGGCATTTTACCGATGCCGAATTTGTCCGATATAAAAATTTTCCGATTCAAATACCAATATTGAATTGACTCTCTCCTCTGCACAGATGTCGTTGAAGTTCTTTGGTATTGTCCCGGATTGGTTGTACTAGTACTAAAAATACCATTCTCTGTTCTAATACTATATAGTAAAGCGCGTGAGATTATTATTATTATTATTATTATTATTATTATTATTATTATTATTATTATTATTATTATTATTATTATTATTATTGGTAAAAAAAATTGGGTGGTTTGGTATCATGGGGGTAATGCATAGTGTGGGGGGTGCAAGGTTAGAGAGCAAAATTTCCCCCAACCCCAATTTTTATTTCATTATAAATAAAAAGTATTACTTTATTCAGTCTATTGTAATTATTTAAGGGAATAAAACCCGTCCCTTGCGAGCTATTTTGTTAATAATAAGAAATTGACAACCCCCACCCCAATTACGATATTTCCTTCGGCTACGCCCATATTTGATATTTGGGTAAATTATAAGAATAATCGACTTAGACTTTTGTTATTTTATAATTTTTATTAATTTTTTTCTTTATTAAATAATTAAAAATAATGCTAATTAAGTCTAAGGGAATTTCGCGACTTTTTTAAAATTATTATTATTATTATTATTATTATTATTATTATTATTATTATTATTATTATTATTATTATTATTATTATTATTATTATTACAAATATAATAATAATAATATTATTATTATATTATTATTATTATTATTATTATATTATTATTATTATTATTATTATTACTCGACGTAATAGAAATCAAATTATCACGTGCCATTTTTGACAAAATTGGAAACTAAATTTTAAAAAATCGTAAATATCTTATTCAAACACACGTGATATATATATATATATATATATATATATATATATATATATATATATATATATATATATATATATATATATACTATATATATATATATATATATAATAGTATATATATATATATATATTAATGATGCAGGTAGCATCCGCACATTAAAGATCCGCATCCGCCTTTGCCATGCGGATGTTGCTCGGATATTTATGGTCGAGATTTTATAAAGAATTTTATAATAAAAATACTTAGATGAATCTGAACACTAAAGCTTTAAATGAGAGACATGGTTCGACTCAACTGGTAGTAATTTCACATTGTGAAGTTCATAAT
>JABUQX010100901.1:2500-5000 GCA_015478945.1 Trachelipus rathkii | reverse complement strand
AAAAAAATAATAATAATGTTTCCTCTGCAGTCCTGCTTGGAACAGTTGTTCCTAATTGCCTGGGATGTGCTTGCTAGACGTGAAAATAATTGAAAATATGACTATAAATATTTGATATATAGTAATTATATTTATTTGCAATAATTATGGTCTATCGTTTTCATTTTACATCGGAAAATATTGGATTATTAACAATATTTTAATTGATTTTTCTTATGCGATATTATTTAGTAGAGAGGTTGAGTGTCTGAAAGGTTAGGAACAGTTCGGTTAGAAAAGGACTACGAAATTACGGAATAGGAATCCGACCTAGCTAAAAATGTCCAATAGGAATTTTCTCTTAATCCTGCAGGATTAATGGGAAATCTGAAAATTCCCAATGAAACCAAATGGAAATTTTCCGATTGGTATTTGTAATGGACCCAATGAGCATTTTTCTTTAAGGAATTTTGCCGGTCAGTCCCATAAGTTTTTTTTTTTTTACTAGGTTCTGATTAGTTCTTTAGGGATGGTTTTGATTTTTGATTTTCCATTTTAAATTTTCGGGAAACTTGTATCATAAATCCCTTAATTTCCATCTGATATGCATCAAATAAAGAGCAAGATGGTTTTTTTTTCGAGCTCTGAAACGTTGTTTCGAGCGTTTTATGAGTATTAATTGATTCGGTTTCTATTTTCCTTCGAAGAAAAACCATTTTCCTGTCATCCTTGAACGCCGGGCAAAAGCCCTTTGTGGAAATTACTAGAAACTTGAACTTCAAAGAACGGTAAATTATCTATAAAAAAAAACGACCAAAAACCAAGAAACACAAAATCACCGAAACCATGTAAAAATGGTTTGTGATATATATATATATATATATATATATATATATATATATATATATATATATATATATATATATATATATATATATATATATATATATATATATATATATATATATATATATATATATATATATATATATATATATATATATATATATATATATATATATATATATATATATATATATATATATGCTAATATATATATATATATATATATATATATATATATATATATATATATATATATATATATATATATATATATATATATATATATATATATATATATATATATATATATATATATATATATATATATATATATATATATATATATATATATATATATATATATATATATATATATATATATATATATATATATATATATATATATATATATATATATATATATATATATATATATATTTATATGTATATATAATATATATATATATATATACTATATGTATATATATATATATATATATATTGATTTCTATTCAAATATATAAATATATACCTTTAACTTTTTAGAGTTTTTTTTTTTTTTTTGCGATAATTTTTTCCCGTTCATCCGATAAATGGGTTTTCAGACCCTGCATAATTGGGGAGATACCTTTTTTTTTTAGTAATAAAAATTTTGCAAACTTTTTTTTTCCCCCCGTGAACAGAGGTAAAATGGTTGGGTTTACAAAATATATTATCTAAATAAAATAGAAGTATATCCCTCCAATTGAAAAGGGCCCTGCCCGTGAGTGGTGTTAAAAAAAATATATATACGTGCTCTTAAAGTTTCATATTGATCTGTTGAACAGAAAGAAAAGTTTCGCCAAGAAGCATTTATTTCAAATCAAAATTTTGTGCGCATAGGGAAATCGGTACTAATTCTCTATCTACGCGTAGGGAAATCTGTACTAGTGACTAATATAAAAAATCCCCATAGTGTCTTTTAGATCATAAACCCATCTTTGTATACAGGGCAACGGAGCTGGTAGATTATTTTGCCTACCCCGACTCTGTCTCCAAACCTTTATTTTAGTTATTTTTTTTTGTTTATTTATTTATTTTTTTTTTGCTACATCTCCATCAAATAAAAATCGGCTCCACATCCCAGTTTGTATAGTTCAAATTTCAGGCTATTTCGACAAAGGGATTTTGCTCGGCGTTCAAAAATGTCGTGAGCATAAAATGCAAATACAAAACGAACAATTAAGAGACAGATAAAGAACTAGAAATCAAAGTTTTAGAGCTCTAAAAACGCTCAAAATTGACGTAAATTGATTGGAAATTAAGAAAGTCATACACGAATTTAAATCTATGTGATTTTTTTTATTTTTTTTTTTCATCAAAGGCCATTAGGAAATCAGAAAGATCCTAACCTTCTGTTTTAAGTTAAGAAATTTTTGAATTTCCAATCTGAAATTCCCTAATGAAAAATTTCACAAGTTCCAATCGGAACCCAATAGAAAACTTTGGGTATTGACCAAAAATGTTCCATAAAGAAAAAGGTTTGCCTATTACAAATATTAATTGGAAAAGTTCATTTTGGGAATTTTCAAATTTCCCATTGGTCCTGTAGGAATCCGAGACAATTCCTATCGGAGGTATATTTTTTTTTTTTTTTTTTTTGGTTATGTGAAATTTGTCATAAACCTTAAGAGCT
>JABUQX010100900.1:27500-38908 GCA_015478945.1 Trachelipus rathkii | reverse complement strand
GAGCTTGAATATTTTCTAGCAAGGACACCCAAATGCTGAAAGGTTTCTTTATTCGATGACCACCATTGTAAGGGACTTTCTTAATTTTTATAAGTTTCATTATTTTTAATTGCTGATTTTATACTTTTATAAATTCTCAATTTTCAGTTATATGTGGTCTTTCTCCGGGAATGAGTTATCTTTGCTGTTTTAAAGGCTTTTTCTCTGTAAATTCCGAAAAAACAACTTTCAAAACTGAAGTTTAAACTATTATCTTCAGTTATCACTTTTTTTCGCCCCATTCTGTTGTGATAAATGAGAAAAATCTGAAAATTGGTTAAAGTAGTGGAAACTGTTTTCCTTTCCTTTATACAACATATATCTTCGCACATCCATTGCTTAAGAATATCTTCCACTTTTTTATTGTTATATTCATCCTCAAGGAATGTAGTTTAAAAGCGTGGATCAAGATAAGTAGCAAGCACAAGATTCTTATCAGTAAAGTAAATGGTCTCTTTTTTACTGAATTTTTCCATTGCTGATACTGTAGACCCAAGCCCCTCAAACAGTCCTTTTTTTCTGACTCTTTTAAAAAAAATTCAATCATTTTCATATTTGGATCATACCCCAGAAAATTGATTCCTTGTGGCTCCAATAAATTTTACAATCACAAAATTTTTAAGTATTTTAAGCAATTTTTCAAGAACTTTACATTGTTTCTAAGCATACACATTTTGAATGATCACTGCAATATAAAATGAGAGCCGTCTTTTGTTCAAAATTTTTGAAAGCATATGATTATGGCTGATTACATCTGGTTTGTTATATCCTGAATGAAATTTGGCTGTGGTAAATTAAACGTAGTTTGTGACTATTCTTCTACTTGGGAATGCTGGGGCGAGTGATTAAAATGGCCTACGATTTGTTGCATATTGATATATTTTTTTTACGTCTCTTTTGTTCAATTATGGCATCATTGAGAACAAGTAGTGTCAAAGAGTGTAAAAAAGCAAGGTAATTCCTGAATCCTGCTTGGTGTAACTCCTGCAGCCATATTAGGTGCGTTTTAATCCCTTACTATAACATGAATTTTTTAGCAGGAATATTGAATTCTTCCATAACATTTTGAAGATAATCACTTATATTAGATGCTGTGTGAGATACGTGTTGAAAAGGGTGAAACTCGAAGGATAGCATTTATATTCAATAGCTCCCAATTATTTACAACCTACAAGGCATATTGTCACTACTCACTTACGAGTTCACGGGTTTATAATTATCAAAACATATTACATAACGATGACTAACGAAACCTTGCCAAATGTCTGCTTGTCTGAAAATCCTAAGATGGTATCTTAGGCTCTACGTAAAAATGCGCCGCTCAATCCAGTTTCTTTAATTAAATAGAATTCAGGAAGGAACTGAAATAAAAAATCAATTCGGCAGACTTCGAAATATTGTCTTTGAAATATTCATAAAGATCGAATTAAAAATTATTTTCAGATTGTTATATAAAAAGGAATCGCGTCAAAGAATCGGGTATAATTTTGCGATTCCGATTTCCGATTCCTGGAAAAACAGCCGATTTTCCTCCGATTCCGATGCGATCGATTAATCGTCATCACTAATATTATATATATATATAATATATATATATATATATATATATATATATATATATAATATATATATATAATAATATATATATATATAATATATATATATATAATATATATATATTATATATTATAATATTATATTTTATAATATCGTATATATATATTTATATATATAGTCACCTCTATATATATATATATATATATATATATATATATATATATATATTATTAGTTTCAGATTTGTTGGCAACGTTTTTTTTTCTTCTTGCATGGGAGGAAGATTATCTTACTACGCGTAGCCTCTACAATTACCAAAAGTGTATTATATATAATTATAAACTTTTATAAAGGTAATTTGAAGCTGGTATTATTGAACAAGAAGATTGATTACGTTTACGGAGCAAATATTTTTCAGAACTTCTGGCAAATTTATACTCGAAAAATTATATATATATAATATTATACTATATATATATATATATAATATATATATATATATATATATATATATATATATATTATATATATATATATATATATAATATATATATAGTATATATATATATAATATATATAGGTCCCTTTTCTGTTTTACGACTCGTCAGTTTTTGATTTTTTTTTGTTTTGAACATATTGCTACTATATGATACTAACAATGAATTTCAGTGGTAACGGACATGATTTAACAAAAGTTCGAATATTTTAAATAATTTGTTAAAATCACATTTATGTTAAATTTTTTAAAAATGAAATATCTCGAGAAAGTTCGAACACTTACAGAAAAACCAATTACATATTTGGAATCAGGTATGAAAGCTTATTACAAAAATGTGTTAAAAAAAAAAAATATATATTTATTCAAAAATGAAATATCTCAAAAAGTACGACATTTACAGAAAAAACAATTACATATTTGGAATCAGCGTATAAAAATTATTACAAAAATGTAAAAAAAAAATAATAATAAAAAAATAATAATAATTAGGGGGCTCGAGCCGACGGGGACAGAGGGGGACGTTTTCCCATACCCCGTAGGGGGGGGCGGAGGAAACCCGCGACACCCAAATACCAAGGAGCGGGGGTTCCGGAGGACCCTCAACGGAGGGGGGGAAATAGTGTCCTACCCTGTCGTTCCCGGAAAGCCCGAGAGAACCCTTACTCCTGGCCATCTTTGCATGTTTACCCTTGGGTATTTTCTTTAGTTAAAAAAAAAAAAAATTAAAACTGACGGAGTTGTAAAACGTAAAAGGTCCAATATATTTTTGAATCATGTCCGTTACCACTCAAATTGATTGTTTGGATCAAATACTAGAAATATATAAAATAAAAACAAAAAAAAAATTAAAAACTAACGGAGTCGTAAAACAGAAAAGGTCCGATATTATATATATAATATATATATATATATATTATATATATATATATAATATATATATATATATATATATATATAGTAGTATATATATATATTATATATATATATATATATATATATATATATATATATATATATATATATATATATATATTAAGTAGTAATAGGGGCGTTTGAGCGGTCTCGCTTTTTTCTATGAGGAGTTGAACGTATCGCATGAAACTCCCGTTGCATTATTGTCTATTGAGAGGGTAAACTGATGTACCGCCGAGTTTTTGTATCGCCTAGGTTGATTCTAAGGGGTTAGCTGCCCCCCGAGAAGCGGAAGGCCAAAATTATGGTTCGCTGTACGCCTTTTTCCAGCTTCCATTTCCCGTGTGTGTGTGTCTGGGTGGTGTGTGTGGTGTGTGGTTGTGTGTGTGTGTGTGTGTGTGTGTGATTGTGTGTGTGTGGTGTGTGTGTGTGTTTTGAAGCCGAAGAAAAGCGACTGATGTTAGGCTTATCTCGCCGTGATTATTATTATTATTATTATTATTATATATTATTATTATTATTATTATTATTATTATTATTATTATTTATTATTATTATTATTATTATTGATTATTATTATTATTATATATTATTATTATTATTATTATTATTATTGCGAGACCCGGGACAGGCTGAACCGGACTGACCGACCGGACTGTCGGTATTAATATTAATTATTATTATTATTATTATTATTATTATTATTATTATTATTATATTATTATTATATTATTATTATTTATTATATTATTATTATATATTATTATTATTATTATTATATATATATATTATTTATAATTTTTTATTATATTATTATTTATTATTATTTTATAATATTATTATTATTATTATTATTTATTACATCTACCAGGGTTAGGCTTATCGTATCTGGTTAAAATTTAGAGGGGCTCTAGGTGGTTTGGCGCAATCTCGGTCGTAGACGAGATTACATCCCCGTGCGCCCCCGAAGGGGAGCTTCCCCCTAAAAAATCGAAATGTTGTAGAAGGCTGAAATTTGGAGAGCGGATCGGAGTCGGATTTCTATTAGAAAGATTTTAGATCGGAATCAGAGGAGTTGGAATCGCACGGTGCTGAGCTCCGGTGCGGGTGCGGGTTAGTCAAATATTGGCGTAATAATACAATATTGTATCTTTATACATGTTATCGGACCCATAGATCTCGAATATGAGGGTTTTAAGATCATACAGGGTGTCTGGTGACCCCCCCCCAGAGGAGGGTTCCCCTAATGAAATGGCCGAAATGGCATAGAGAAATGAAAGAAAGAGTCGAATCGGAGTTAAGAGAAGGAAAGAGTGGGAGTCTGAGTAAGAGGAGTCGGGTCAGCATCGGCACCGGTGCTGGAAGCCGGTGCAGTGCTCGAGCTAATAAACATTTGTATAATAATACAATGTCGATGTCCTTATATATATGTCATCGGGTCTGTAGATTTCGAAAAAAAGGATTGTAAGTTCGTGAATAAATAAATAAATAAATAAATAATATGTAAATAAATAAATAAATAAGTAAATAAATAAGTAAATAAATAAATAAATAATAATAAATAAATAAATAAAATAAATAAAAAAATTAAAAAAACAAATTAAAAAAAATTGAAAACATTTAAAAAACATTTAAAAAAATTAAAAAATAAAAAAAAAATAAAAAATATAAAATTTATTCTTTTTATGTTTATAACTTACAAATTTACGTTTTTAATTAACCTAAAGCAGTAAATCAGTATATCAAACTGCCCTCCTCACCCCTTCCATGATCTATTGATCTATTGATTTATTGATCTATTGATTCAAATCATATTTTTTACTAAAATTATCATGTTTTACATACCGTAAATCAGTAAATGAAAACAGCAATACCACACTGCCCAACTCATCCATGATCTATTATCTATTGATTCAAGTCATCATATTTTTTACTTAAAATTGTTCATGTTTACATACCCTTAAAGCAAAAACAGTAAATTCAAACCACCCACCACTACTCTCCTCCCGTCTCCTGCCCACCCATGATCTATCGATCTATTGATCTAGTGATTCAACTCACATTCTTTAGTATCATTTATGCTAAATAACATAAAAAACAAGTTCTTTTATACACTAATCAACGAATATATGCTAACGTAAGTATTCAGTGATAATTAAGCTAAAATCAGCAATCATCGGAATAGAATATAATAGTACAACCAACAAACCTATTACACATCTCAAACCCGAATAAACTACTAAAATTAACAAAGTTCCACACTTTACACAACAGTAAAGTAAACTAACATAGCGTACAAAAACGTAACCTATTCACACTTTGTCAAGCATATCTCTAACACTATCATGTTGATTTTACATTACCATTGTAAATATACAACAAAACGTTTACGCCATAACGATTACCTAGTCTATAACATATCTCATCGAGGTACAAAACTACACATAGTAAAGTATCTATCTCTGCCTTAAACGCTTGCTATAAACCAACACAAACTTAACACACAAACCAATACTTGACAAATAAAACAGCTACCTCATTAACAACATAAACCTATTCGATCTATTGATATCAACTCGCATCTCTTGAGTATCATTCTAGTTAAACATAATACAAAAAACATGTTCTTATTTACTAATCATCGACAATATATCTAACGATACATTGCTTTCACCGTTAATCAAAGCATAACAAATTAGCATTACCTAAACTAAGAAAATAATGTACACAACGACAAAACCTAACACAACTTACGCGCACACAATAAACTTGTTCAACATTACACAAAGTTCCACACTTCAACATCCAGTAACAGTACACTAACATTGCATTACAAAAAACAACGTAACCTCATCTAATACCTTCTTTTCACAGCCATCCTCTCAACATATTCAACGTTAAATTTTTACACTTTGACCACAGTCAATATTTACAAAAACTTCATCATATTAATACAGACCTCACGAAATAATTGCGAACATTAACAAATTTTATCCAACATAACATAAAAAATAAGCTTCTATGAATAAATAATATCTTAGTAAAGGCGAATCGTTTTACTTGATTTTTAAGCCACGTAAATCAGGTAAATTCAGTAACATCAACACCATTCACACCCATCAACCATCCATCCCCTCCTTCCCACCCCTCCAATGACCTTTTGATCTATTCGATCTATTTGATTCACGTCACATTCCTTCGAGTATCATTACGGACTAAACCATAGCACAAAAATAACTCTGTATACTTACTAACCTTCGAATATATGCTAACATAACAATTGTTTCACATTAATAAAGCTAACATGGCTTACCTGAACTAAGAAAATAAGTACAACGACAAACCTAACACAACTTACACGCAGGATTAAACTGTTAACATAAACAAAGTTACACACTTAACACCAGTAAAGTAACTAACATTGCATACCAAAAACGTAACCTATTCATACTTTTCAAGGCTATCCTCTAACATATTAAACGCTAATTTACATCGATACAGTAATATTTAACAAAATTTTATCAAAACATTGTCTAATCATCATACAGACCAACATTAAATGAACTAAGAATAGAATGTACAGCAAGAAACCTAACACTCCCTTCGCCCGAATAAACTAATAACATTAACAAAGTTCCATACTTAACAACAGTAAAGTACCTACCACAGCGTACAAAACGTAACCTATTCGCACTTTTTCAAGCATATCTTTAACACATCAATATTAATTTTACATTAACATGGTAATATTTAATAAAAATTTAGCATAGCCTTGTCTAATTATCATACCGACAACGAATATAATGCTAACGTTACAAAGTTTTTCACATTAACTTCGTAATATTTAACAAAAATTCATCATAACCTTACCTAAATATCAAAATCTCCAACTAATAATTGCAAACATAACAAGGTTTTATCCAAACATAACATCAAAATAATAAAGTTTAATCCAAACATAACATAAAAATAAGTTCTTTGAATAAAATATCATAGTAAAGTGTAATAGTTTACTGATTTTAAAGCAGTAAATCAAACCACCCGTTCCTGCAGACCCCTCCCTACCCACCCATCCATGACGTTTTGATCTATTGATCTATTGATTCAGGTCACATTTCCAGAATCATTTTGGATAAACATACCGTAAAAATACGTTCCTTATATACTAACCATCGTATATATGCTAACGTAACAATGATTTCACGTTAATAAAGCTAACATAGCATTACCTGAACCTAAAAAATATTAAATATACAACGAAAATCATTACACCTAAAGCTCGAAAAAACTACTAACATTAACAAAGTTCCATACTTAACAAGAGTAAAGTACCTAACACAGCGTACAAATCGTAACCTATTCACACTTTTTCAAGCACAACTCTTACGCACCAATATTAATTTTACATTAACATTGTAATATTTAACAAAAATTTAGCATAACCCTGTCTAATTATCATACTGACAACGAATATAATGCTAACGTAACAATTTTTTTTATATTAACCGTAATATTTAACAAAAATTCATCATAACCTAGCCTAAATATCATAATCACCAACGAATAATTGCAAATATAACAAAGTTTTAACCTAACATAACATAAAAATAACAAAATTTTTTTACCAGACATAACATAAAAATAAGTTTTTTGGAATAAATAATGAACAGTTAAATCGTTAATAGTTTTACTGTTTTAAAGCAGTAAATCAGTAAATCAGTAAATCAAACCACCCGGGTTTTGGGCCTCAGCCCGCTTACACCCCTACAAGGGTGATTCCCCCATCTCCGGATTAACACCCTTTCAAGCGGCGCATCCCCTTGGGATTTCTCTCGGGAGGTGATGTGTTGCTTTAGGTATTCTTTGTTAAGGAAAACTGTTTATTCGTAAGTTAGGTACGTTATGTTAAATATTACTATGACAATATGAAATTAACACTGATTTGTTAGAGAAATGATGTGTTTCGTAAGATATTACTGTGTTAACTGACGATGATGTGCTAGAAACGTGAGCCTAGGTTATGTTTTTGCTGAGTAATGTTAGGTTTGCCCGAGAATTTTGCTAATTTCTACCTTTATTCATAGTTCAAATGATGTTATATTCGAAACGGGTGACACTTTGATGAAGATAGTGTCAATTCATAGTTCAAGATACTGGTATCTTTGATAGATTGGTCACTTTGTTAAGGGATTTTGTTAGATAATACTGCTTTAACTGTTGCTGATATGTTGGAAAAATGGGGATACATCGAGTTTTTGTATGACCCTTGTTAGCTTACTTTACCTTTGATAAGTAGGGAATTTTCAGGATGTTAGCAGATTATTCATACGTGAGGTATGTTAGGTTTACCTTTGTAAATTATATTCTTAGTTCAGGTTATGATATGTAAGCTTTATTGATGCTAAAACTTTGTTGCGTAAGCATATATTCGTAGGTCAGTATATAAATAACTTATTTTATGTTATGTTTATCCAAAATGATTACTTCGAAGTATGACTTGACTATCAATAGATCAATAGTTCCATTGGGGCGGGTGGGTGTTGTGGGGTCTGAGGGAACGGGGTGGTTTGATTTACTGTGATTTACTGCTTTAAAAATAGTAAATATCGCTTTACTGTCATTATTTATTCAAAGAGCTTATTTTTATGTTATGTCTGGATAAAACTTGTTATTTTATGTTATGTTAGGTGTAAAACTTTGTTAATGTTAACAATTATTTCTTGGGGATTATGATATTTAGGCTAGGTTATAATAATTTTTGTTAAATATTATGAAATTAATGTAAAAAATTTGTTACATTAGCATTATATTCGTTTTCAGTATGATAATTAGACAGGTTATGATAAATTTTTGTAAATATTACCATGTTATGGTAAATTTAATATTGAGTGCGTTAGAGTTATGCTTTGAAAAAGTGTGGAATAGGGTTTACGCTTATGTACACTGTGTTTAGGTCTTTACTGTTTGTTAAGTATGGAACTTTGTTAATGTTAGCTATTTTATTCGAGCTTAAGGTGTGTTAGATTTGTCGGTTGTACGTTATATTGCATAGTTCAGGATAATGCTATGTTTATCTTCTGTTACGTTGAAAACATTGTTACGTTAGCATATATTACTTGGTCAGTATTTAAGGAACTTATTTTACGTTATGTTTATCCGAAAATGATACTTGAAATGTGACCTGAATCACTAGATCAATAGATCAAAAGGTTATGGAGGGAGGGGTGGGGAGGGGGTGAGGGATGTGCGGTTTGATTTACTGATTTTCATGCTTTAAAATCAGTAAAACTATTACACTTTACTATAATATTTTATTTAAAGAACTTATTTTATGTTATGTTTGGATAAAACTTTGTTGTTTTGATGTTATGTTTGGATAAACTTTGTATTATGTTTTGCAATATATTCGTTTGGGGATTTGATTATTTAGGCAAGGTTATGATGAATTTTTTGTTAAATATTACGAAGTTAATGTTAAAAAAACTTTTGTTACGTTAGCATTTATATCGTGATCGGTATGATAATTAGACAAGACCATGCTAAATTTTTTATTAATAGTTACCTTTGTTAATGGTAAAATAACATTGAGTGCTAAAGAAATGCTTGAAAATTGCGGAATTAGTGTTACGTTTTGTCGCTGTGGGAGCGTTACCTTTACTGTGTTAAGTATGGAACTTTGTTACGTTATTAGTTATTCGGGTGGTAAAGGTGTGTTAGGTTTGTTGCTGTACATTATAGTCTTAGTTCAGGTAATGTTGGTCTGTATGATGATTAGACAAGGTTATGATTAAATTTTTGTTTAAATATTACTGTGCGATGAAAATTAACGTTAATAGGCTTAGAGATATGCTTGAGAAAGTATGAATAGGTACGTTTTGTATATGCAATGTTAGTTACTGTACTGGTGTTAAGTGTGTAACTTGTTAATGTTAACAGTTTATTCGTGCGTAAGTTGGGGTTAGGTTTTGTCGTTGTAAATAATTTTCTTAGTTCCGGTAATGCTATGTTAGCTTTATTAATGTGAAAACATTGTTATGTTAGCATATATATTTGGTTGTTAGGATATACAGAACTTATTTTTGTGCTATGTTTATCCGTAATGATACTCGAAATGTGACGTGAATCAATAGATCAATAGATCAAAAGTCATTGGAGGGGTGGAAGGAGGGGATGGGATGGGTTGATTGGTTTGATTTACTGATTTTCTGATTACTGCTTTAAATCAGTAAACTATTACACTTTACTTTGATATTTTTTCAAAAAACTTATTTTTATATGTTTGGATAAAACCTTTGTTATTGTTTCGCAATTATTCGTTGATCTGTATGATAATTACACAAGGTTATGATAAATTTTTGTTAAATATTACTGTGTCAATGTAAAATTAACGTTAATATGTTAGAGATATGCTTGAAAAAGTATGAATAGGTTACGTTTGTATGCAATGTTAGTTACTTTACTGGTGTTAAGTGTGGAACTTTGTTAATGTTACAGTTTATTCTTGTGCGCAAGAATGTTGTTAGGTTTGATCGTTGGTACATTATCTTAGTCAGGTAATGCTATGTTAGCTTATTAACGTTTGAAAACATTGTTATGTTAGGATATATTCGATGATTATCATATAAAGAACTTGTTTTTTTATTATGTTTAACCTAAATGATACTCAAAATACGAGTTGAATCAATTGATCAATAGTTAAGTTGTTGATGATAGCTGTTTATTTGTCAGGTTGTTGTGTGTTAAGTATGTTATTTAATAGTATAGCTATACAGAGGATAAAACCTTACTATGTTAGTATTTACCCGTTAGGTACTATGGTATTTAGGTAAGGTTATGGTAAAATTTTTGTTGAATATTACCATGTTAATGTATAAAATCAACATTGATATGTTAGAGAATATGCTTTGACAAAGTTTGAATAAGTTACGTTTTTGTACGCTAGTTAGTTACTTACTGTTGTTAAGTGTGGAACTTTGTTAATTTTAGCCTTTATTACGGGGTTTGAGATGCGTTAGGTTTGTTGTTGTACATTATATTCTTAGGCCTTATGATGCTATGTTAGCTTTATTAATGTGAAAACTTTGTTACGTTAGCATAATTCGTTGATTTGTGTATAAAGAACTTGTTTTTGTGTTATGCTTATCCAAAATGATACTCGAAATGTGAGTTGAATCACTAGATCAATAGATCGATAGGATCATAGGTTGGGGCAGGAGACGGGGAGCGAGAGTTAGGCGATGGGGGGTGGGGGTTGTGATTTACTGATTTAACTGCTTTTAGGGTATGTTAAAACATGACAATTTTACTAAAAATATTGACTTGAATCAATAGTCAATAATCAATAGATCATGGATGAAGTGGGGCAGTGTGTATGGCTGGTTTGATTTTTACTGATTACTGAT
>JABUQX010100900.1:15000-22500 GCA_015478945.1 Trachelipus rathkii | reverse complement strand
AATGTTAGAACTGAGTGCGAAAACGATTAGATTGGTTTGAGTGAAACAGGAAGTACAGCAGGAAGTTGTTTTATCACCAACGCTGTTATATAATTTAGACGTTGGTGATAATTGAAAGTGAAGAGAGACTGGGGAGAATTTGAAGGGGACATAATGGCATATGGGGACGATCTGGCATGTGTTGGAGCGAGAGAGAAGAGGCGATTCGAGAGGTGGTGGAGTTGTTTGCGGGAGGAGTTGGAGGAAGCAGCGGATGCAAGAGAACATACAGGAGACAGAGATATTAACAGTAACGGAGGAAATGAGGAAGCGGATTGAGAATGATGGTCGAGAGAGGAGGAGCGTGAAGCGGTAAATACCTGCATTATCTCGGAGATGTTTTAACCGAAGGGAGGAAGTGAGGGAAGAGATTATGCGAAGAATGGACCAAAAGTATGGATTAGTTTATGAAAGCGGTATTACCCCATGATGAAGCAGAAAAAAATCGGGAATAGAGGGTTAAAAAAGCTTGATTTTTAACAGCCATACTTGATCCGACACTGCTGTACGGAGCGGAACATGGACAACAACGAGAAAAGAGAGGAGATAGAATACAAGCGGCTGGAAGATGAGGATATTTAAGAACTCTATGATTGGAAAAAAGTAGGAGAGACCAGATAAGGAATGAAGTTATTAGAGAAAATATAGGGGTGAAGAAGATGACACTGAAGATGGATTTGGGGAGATTGAGATGGTGGGGACATCTGGAGAGGATGGAGCAGGAGAGAATGCCGAAAAAGAAGATGGGAATGAACACCAGAGGGCAGAAGACCAAGAGGAAGACCGAAGAAGAGATGGGCGGAATCGGTGGAGGACTTTCTGGAAAGATGTCAGCTACCAAATATGAGAGCGCGAAGAGAAGAGGAACAGTGCAGGAGAGGGACGTCTGGGGAAAGATGCTTGCGCGACTGACAGGATGAAGAATCTTTTCGGGGAGAGGAAGTAAGAAGTAAGTAATATATATATATATATATATATATATATATTATGTCTATTATATATATATATATATATATAATAATATATATATATATATATATATATATATATATATATATATATACTATATATATATTATATATATATACATATATATATATATATATATATATATATATATATTATTATATATATATTTTTTATATTATTATTATATATAATATATATATATATAATATAAATTATATATAAAGATATATTATATATATATAATATATTATATATTATATATATATTTATATATATATATATATATATATATATATACTTATATAAAAGTAGTGATGCCCCGGTTTGACCGCCTCCACTGATTCTAAAAGAATAAAGATATAGGTCTGAAACTTTGGAATATAATCTATGTATGGGTTAAGCTCGAAACAGGGTTAAATTTCAAGTCTCTAGGATGTATATAGAGGGGGGGGTCGCCCCCCGAGAGCGAAGGTGAAATATAATGCTATGCCCTTGTTGCTGCTTCCTTTTCTGAGTAAAGATTAGGCTTAACGATTTCCAATCGAACAGGTGACCCACAGGCGAGTTTTAGTGACCGAGGTCCACCCCTTAAGGCGGGTGTTGCCACCCCGTTGCGTCAAGGTCAAATTCGTCCTGAAAACCATGTTAGGCTTAACGTATCGGGCTAAAATTTGGATGTGAGCTATATGATGACGTAATTTCGTCGGAGACGAGATTACGTTCCCCTGCGTCCCCCCGTAAGGGGGACGCCGCCCCCTAAAAAAATTAAATTGATCTTAGAAGACTGAAACTTGGAGAAAGGAGCCGGATTCGGAGTTGGAGTTGGAGTTGTAGCTGGAGTTGGATTTGGATTCAGGGTCCAGGGACCTCTGGAGGGGGTCCCCACATGAAAAAAGAAGAAGAAATGCATGGAATGCAAAACAGAGGAAGAAGAGAAGAAGAAAAGAAGGAGGAGGAAAGGAGGAAAAGAAGAAGAATGAGGAAGGAGTCGGAGACAGAGGAGTAGGCACTGGCACCGGTGCAGGAGCCGGTGCGGTGCCGAGTTAATAAACATTCGTTTAATAATACAATATCATTACTGTTCACATAACTGATTCTGTTCTATCATTTACATATCGTCAATTGCATTGCATCTTGCAAAGATAACCCATCTTTCTAGATGTTGAAGACTGACATTTCTATTTTCAAATCTCATTTTCTTTTTATAAACGTTAACTAATATAATTTTTTTTCCCTAAGTTTTACATTTATACTTTGTGTTACTATTTTTTTTATAAGGTTTTTATTTCACATTCATTACTTTGTGTCTTAATTATTTTAATTTTTTATTTATTTTTTTTTTTATTTTTTTTTATTTAGATTTATCTTTCTAACTTTATTTTTTTATTTTACATTTTTACTTTGTTTAATTTTTTTACTTTAAATTTTTTTTTTTTTTTTAATTTTTTTTTTTTTTTTTTTATATTTTATTTTTTTAACTATTTTTTTGATTATGTTTTATTTTGTATTTATAGTTCTTTAATTTTTTTTATTTTAAATTTCTTTATTTTTTTTTTTTTTATTTTTTTTTATTTTTAAATTTTACCAACTTCCGATTTAGACGTTTTCTATTTCTAGATCTATACTTGTGTAATTTTTTTTATTATAAGTTTAATTTTTTTATTTTTCTTTATTTTATTTTGTTAATTTTTTTATTTTTCTTAACTTTATTTTTTTATAAGTTTTTATTTTAGATTTATACTTTGTGTTTAATTTTTTTATAAGTTTTATTTTGCATTTATACTTTGTGTTTATTTTTTTTTTATTTTTAATTTTTAATTTTTTAATTTTTTTTTTTTTTTTTTCTAATTTTTTTTTTTTTAAATTTTTATTTTACATTTATACTTTGTGTTTAATTTTTTATAAGTTTTATTTTGCATTATACTTTGTGTTTATTTTTTATTTTTTTTTAACTTTTTTTTTTTTTTTTCTAACTTTTATTTTTTATAAGTTTTATTTACATTTATACTTTGTGTTTAATTTTTTTTATTTTTTTTTTATTTTTAATTTTTTTTTTTTTTTTTTTTTTTTATTTTTTAAAACTTTTTGTTTTACTAAAAAATTTATTCTTTTTTTTTTTATAACTTAAAAAATTTACGTTTTTACATACCCTAAAGCAGTAAATCAGTAAATCAGTAAATCAAATCACCCACCCCCCCCTCGTCCATGATCTATTGATCTATTGATCTATTGATCTTTGAGTCTATCTGATCTATTGATCTATTGATTCAAGTCATATTTTTACTAAAATTGTTATGTTTTAATACCCTAAAGCAGTAAATCAGTAAATCAAACCACCCCCCACCTTCCCCACCCCATCCATAATCTATTGATCTATTGATCTATTGATTCATGTCATATTTTGTATAACATAACACAAATAAGTTCTTTGAAAAAATTTCATAGTAAAATTATTTAACATAACCTATCAAAACCTATCGTATCCTATAACACACACACACACACACACAAAATACACACACACACACACACACACACACACACAACACCACACACACACACACACATAAAAAACACACACACACACACACACACACACCACACACACACACGAAAACTGCTAACATTAGCTAAGTTCCATAATTAACAACAGTAATAACTAACATTACATACAAAACGTAAACCTATTCAAGCTTTTGTTTCAAGCATAGCTTCTTAGCATTTTAAGCTAAGAATAAATGCACACACACACACACACTTACACACACACACACACACACATCACACACCACACACACACACACACATCACACACACACACAGAAAACACAAAGAAACACACGAATAAACTGCTAACATTATCAAAGCTCCATACTTAACAACAGTAAGTAACTAACATTGCATACAAAACGTAACCTATTCACACTTTTTTAAGCATATCTCTAACATATCAACTAAGAATAAATCTAACATACCACACGCACACACACACACACACACACACACACACACTACACACACACACACACACACACACACACACACCACACACACACACACACACAAGACAAATAAAGATTATTCTATTTTCAAAATCTCGTTTCTTTTTATAACGTCAACTAAATAAATTGGTTTTGCTATTTTATTTTTGTAAGTTTCATTTTACATTTATTCTTTTGTTTTTTTTAATTTTTTTTCAATTTAATTCTCCTCTCTTTTTTAATTTTTTATCATCTTTTATTCTTGATTAATTTATTTGCTTTAAAACATTTTTTTACCTAAATTTTTTTTTATGCTTTTTTCATGGTTTATAACGCTAAAAAACTTGCAATCTTTTAAAACACCCTAAAGCAGTAATTCAGTAAATCAGTAAATCAAACCACCCACCCCTCCCCTCCGTCCCACCTCCCACCATCCTGTGATCTATTGATCTATGTTTCCAGTCACTTTCGATATAAGTCTACGCCTAAATCTTAACATACAATGAAGATCTTTATACACCGATCACCGAATATATGCTAAACGTAACAAAGTTTTCACACTAATAAAGCTAAACAAAGCATCACCTGAACTAAAAATTATGTACAACGGACAAACCTAAAGCACCTATAAGCACGAATAACTGCTTAGCATTAACAAAGTTCCACCCACTTAACACCCGTAAAGTAACTAACACAGCATACAAAAACGTAACCTAATCACACTTTTTCAAGCATATCTTTAACATATCAATTTTTTATTTTAACATTAACATAGTAAATATTTAACAAAGATTTACCATATCCTAACCGTAACTTGTGTAAGAACTAAGAAAAATTTGACCACACCCATACCACACATACACACAAACACACACACATTACACACACATACACACACATGGAATATATTGCTAACTTAACAAATTTGCACACTATAAGCTAACAAAATCATCAGCCTGAACTAAAAAATATAATGTACAACGACAAACTTAAAGCACCTTAAGCACGAATAAACTGCTAACATTAACCAAGTCCACACAACAACAGTAAAGTAACCTAAACACAGCATACCAAAAACGTAACCATTCACACTTTTTCAAGGATATCTTTAACATATCAATGTTAATTTTCATTAACATAGTATATTTAACAAAAATTTTATCATATCCTAACCTAAATATTGTAATGAACTAAGAATAACTTGACCCACAGCCACCACACACTCACATCTTAACTATGCACACAACACACACACACACATAGAAATTATAAGCTAACGTAACAAAGTTTTCACATTAATAAAGCTAACATAACATTCACCTGAACTAAGAAATATAATGTACAACGACCAAACCTAACATACCTTAGCACGAATAAACTGTTAACATTAACAAAGTTCCACATTTTTGACAACAGGTTAAAGTAACTAACATAGCTTACAAAAACGTAACCTATTCACACCTTTTCATGCAGTCTTTAACATATCATTGTTAATTTACATTTAACATAGTAATATTTATCAAATATTATATATCCTAATTTAAAACTATCTGTAATTAACTTAAGAATAAAGTCACACACCTCACACCACACACACACACACACACACACACACACACACACAACAACACACACACACACACACACACAACTACACACACACACACACAACACACACACCAAACACACACACACAAACACACACAACACACACACACACACACACACACACAGGAATATATGCTAAACGTACCAAAGTTTTCACATTAATAAGCTAAACATAGCATCACCTGAACTAATAATTATAATGACAACGACAAATCTACATACCTTAAGCCACGAATAAAAACAGCTAACATTAAACAAATTTCCATACCTAACAGCAGTAAAAGTAAACTACATAGCAATGCAAAAACTTAACCTAATACACACTGTTTCATGCATGTCCTTTAAACATATCATTGTTTAATATTTACATTTAACATAGTAATATTTAACAAAGATTTAATGTATCCTAACCTAACTATTGTAATGAATAAAAAATGCCACAAGGACACACACACACACCACACAACACACAACACACACACACACACCACACATACACACAAACACACACACACACACACACGCACACACCACACATACACACAACACATACACGAATTATGCTAACATAACAATGTTTGCACATTAATAAAGCCAACATAGCAGCACCTGAACTAAGATAATATACAACGACAAAATTAACATACCTTAGGCATGAATAAACTGCTAACTTAACAAAAAGTTCCATACTTAAACAACAGTAAAGTAACATAACATAGCATACAAAAAGTAACCTATTCACTCTTTTTCAAGCATTCTCTACATATCAAATGCATTTTACATTAAAAATTGGTAATATTTTAGCAAAATTTTATCATAACCTGTTCTAATTATCATTACTGGGACCACGAATATATGTAACGTAAACAAAGTTTTTCACTTAACAGTAATATTTAACAAAAATTCATCATAACCTTACCTAACTATCATAATCCCCAAACGAATAATTGCAGTAGTGATTGGTATTATAAAACATTAAGCAATAGTAACACCTAACACTTTCAGGAGGTAACCTGAAATATTTTTAGCTTTACCCTATTTTAGGCCCCGCCCCCTTTCAGAAAATATCAATTCAAAACTGGTAGATTTGGCAACAGCGTATCATACAGAGGCGATTTGGTAGCACTTTAAGCGCTGTAAGCACTACTTGGAGATCACCCCAGAGAGATGCATGAAGACCCATCTCGGGGTACCCCGATGGAGGGGGGGTGAAAGTGTTAGGTGTTACTATTGCTTAATGTTTTATAATACCAATCACTACTGCAATTATTCGTTGGGGATATGATAGTTAGGTAAGGTTATGATGAATTTTTGTTAAATATTACTATGTTAATGTGAAAAACTTTGTTACGTTAGCATATATTCGTTGGTCAGTATGATAATTAGACACCTTTATGATAAACAACCGTAAAATATTACCAATTTAATGTAAAATTATTAACAGCGGTATGTTAAGAGATATGCTTGAAAAAGTGTTGAATAGGTTACGTTTTGTATGCTATGTTAGTTACTTTACTGTTGTAAGTATGGAACTTTTAATGTTAGCAGTTTATCATGCTTAAGTATGTTAATTTGTCGTTGGTATATTATATCTTAGTTCAGGTTGTTGCTATGTTGGGGCCTTTATTAAATGTTGAAAACATTGTTACGTTAGCATATATTCGCTGTTCAGTGTATAAAGGATTGTGTGTTGTGCGTGTGGTGTGTGTGGTGTGTGTGTGTGTGCGTGTGTGTGGTGTGTGTGTGTGTGTGTTGTGTGTGTGTGTGTTGTGTGTCGTGGTGTGCATTTATTTTAGTTCATTACAATAGTTAGGTTAGGATACATTAAATCTTTGTTAAATATTACTATGTTTATGCTAAAATAACAATGATATGTTAAAGACATGCATGAAAAGTGTGTATA
>JABUQX010100900.1:0-7500 GCA_015478945.1 Trachelipus rathkii | reverse complement strand
GCTGCTTCCTTCTTTCCAACCACCTCTGTTTTGTGGAATCTTCCATCTTCTGTATATCCTACTGAATTTAATCTCCTCACTTTAAAAGCCTGCGTCTGTGCTCATATACGTTAATCTTGCTCTAGAGGGTTGAACTTTGAGAGTACTACAACCCGCCTTCCGATGAATAGGGCTCTGCCCTGTGAGTGGTGGTGGACAACTGTAAAAAAAAAAATTCCTGCAATAAAATGTTACAAATAACTGCAATCCAAAAAACATCATTCAGATGTTATCCCAGAAAAATCAGTACTCTTTTCCAACATTACCCTCACATGGATCATATGTCGCAACCACAAAAATTTTGACCTTTTCAAAACTTAAATTTAACCTTAAGACTTCTAGTACTCACACACAACAAAATCTTTACCATAGCTCTCTACCATCAACTCAACTCATCAGAATCAAAATTCTTCTAGTCCACCTCTTCATTCCTTTCCACAGCCAACCACAAACACATTTCACACCACACCACTCATTTTCACCGTTTCCTTTCATCTTTGTTTCAGTCACAGCGCGCAAATCAAATTTGTGCCCTTTCTAAAACCATCCATCACCTCTTTCCTCATCTCCTCACAATTATTCCTCTGACATTTCATGATACAGATACATCATACATTTTCGCCTGAAGGATAGAAGCGCTTACTACGATCACGAACCTTCTCCTAGGCATGCATTAGCATTCCTGCAAAAGATAAGTGGTAGTAGGCAGCTAAACCTAACTACCATCGTCCCTTTTAGTCGCCTTCTACGACACGCAGACATACGATGTGTGGCCAATTTTTTCTCCCTACACGTATGGAAATAAGGGATAGGGATGCTGTAAGATGTTGTCTAGAAGAGGGTGTGGATATAAGTATTGTATGATATGCGATAATGTTGTTCTGGCAGGATGAGTGTGCGATATTAACGCATAAACAAAAGAGGCGAACTATAGGGTCCTATCTATGTGTCAACACGGATCTTACATAACAATTATGCACATAAGTGCAATATATGACATGGAATTTATATAATTTATCCTTAAAATAATAACTATCTGAATATTTGAATAAAGTAGAGTAAGATAGAAGACTATATATATATATATTATAACATAAGATTTCCCGACAGCTGTTTCGTTTCTCCATACTATTGAGACATCTTGCAGGAGGATTATTACTCTAGGTATACGAAATGAGTTCTATTAAATGATATATAAATTATAGTATAAGTCTAATAATATTATAGATACTTAGTACTGACTGAGAATAAATACATAAAAAATATTATATTATATATATATATATATATGAAATAGGTCTTGGTCTAGTAGCGTGTTTTGTTGTAGAAGGCCTCCGCAATTTATAAGTTCTGAACAATTCATACTAACGATCCGTATATAATATTATGTAATGTAGTTTAGAATAAATAATTACTAAGATGATAATAACCATGTCGCCGATTGTAAAATGTTCAAAGGATATTATGCTTGAGGATCATGTTATTAATAATGATAGCTTATGAATGCCCTGTCCGACTATAATCTATTCGTGGTAAATCCAATATATGTTTATACGGTACAGTTATAACTACAGGGGCAGTTAATAATTAGTATAGTATAACACTAATCGTATATATGTATTGGTTATGGTCGTGACAATATGCTATTATCTATGTTGACTTATAGTAATGAATGTGACCATGATGATGATCTTAATTTTGATGTATGTCTGACTATTAATTTTTCATTGATTCATTATGTTTAGGTCTGTGTTATTTGAGTAATCTCAAAAATATAATTACGACATTAAGGTACTCTTTGTCTTTCCTATAAGCATTTGACATTAATCAGCATCTCTAGAGGAGATATATGCAGACAAGAAAAATATAATCCGAATTTTGCTGCTGTATTATCTGACCTGATCGTATTGTATTACTTAATAATGTGTTAAGAAGTTTAATATATAAATAATTATAAGTCCTCAGAAATTTTTGCCCTGAAAGTATATTGAGCTGCATATACAGATCTACAAAGTCCGTTTCACTTTATACTACTTTTAATTATAATAATGCGGCAGATTTATTATTCTTCATCATAAAGTTATTATCCAAAGTTAACATAGGTTGTATAGCTCTTGATAAAAATCTAAAAAATTTTATACGATAGTAATCATATTGTAAATAAGTCAGATATGATAATAGGATCTTATAGTTCATATTACAGACTCTATTATTCAGTGTAGTTTAGTACATGTATGCCTGATGAGGCCTGTATAATAATAATGATAGCCGTTAGAAATTTAACATTGATTTTTGAATGTCTAAAAATTCAGATTCGCTATGTTTATTAATCTCTTAATAGTTTCAGTTATGTTAGTGATAATTTTAAGCATAGGATACAAATCTCTTGAATTCCTTAATTGATGGAAACTTGAATAAGTATATAATGAATCTATTATCCTAAAAATATGAGTAGATAGTGTATCGTCGATACATTTACATTTATGTTTAAAATATACGGGTATAGTTAAAGTGTTATAGTTTCACGAAGGATTTATTGTATTTTTCCAGATGATATATATATATAATTATAAAGTCAAGTCGAAATGACTAGGGTCAAAGTGAGTACCGCTGCCAAATTCTGGCATACTCTATCTAATATTGTGTAACGACACCCTATAATTATCTCTACACATATTACACGGTGTATGGAGGACTACCGAAAATCATCTTAGAACACAATTGAAGCAGTGTCTCTATATTGTTCTGATATATTTCTGGATTGAGATAGGCGTTATTCATGGTGATGTGATACACTCGATTTCACTACTTAGCGCTAATCTGAATGAAGAAACGAACATTACAATAGATGAGAGACGAAAAGATCCTCGTAGCATCAATAAGTGAGGCGAAATCTTAATACTAGTCCACTATCAAGAGTATCTTTATATTGATATCGATAATGTGTACATCCATTTCTCCCAGCCGTATTCGCAACAATCAGTGAAGCGGTAAGAGAGTGACCAAAGAATACAAGTGTCGGTTAATGCTGTTCAAGATATTTGGCGCAATTTCTTGTTGTAACCGTTCCGCCACATAGATATTACAGGTCTCAAAGGTGAATTTTCAGAGTTATTCGCGTGCGATTTTTAGGCAATCATATATATATATATTATATATATATAATATATATATGATATATATATATATATATATAATATATATATATATATATATATATATATATATATATATATATATATATATATATTATTCCTAAATGTAAAAATCCAGTTTTTTTTAAATTTGTCAGAAATCGTGTTTGTTTTTTATTTCATAGGCGATTCTGTTAATCTATTAATTATTATTTATTATTTATTATATTATATATTATTATTATTATTATGTATTATTATATTATTATTATATTATTATTATTATTTTATTATTTTATTTATTTTATTATTATTATTATTATTATTATATATTATTATTATTATTATTATATATATTATTATTGAAACTGAAAGTATTAAACTGTTAATTTTATAATGGCTGTTTTTTAAAAAAAAATAAAAATAATTTTTCATTATAATTTTCCGTTATTTATTAACATTTGTTTTCCAAAATGCTGTTGCCACCTGTGACATGTGCCTGTTTTATGTCATTAACCGAAATCATCCAGACCGGGGGTTATATTGTATTAATGAAAAATGCAATACCCTGCAAATCAAATTTGTATTTGTAAATACTACCGCCCTAATGAGAGTTATATTTGCAACCATATTGGCGTAAAGTGGGCAGTTTTCATATCTTGATTATTCTCTTCCTTAAGAACAGCGAAGCGTGCGCTCTGAAATATAGAGGAACACATGTATCTGATACGCAATAAAAATCGTATCCTACAACTCATAGTGAAAGCCAAAGCTAAATACTTCGTCAGAGAGAAGATCGAAATCTCTACTTGTACTTAGAGGACTAGAGCGTGAGAGGCAGTCCGAGTTACTACGGTTCCTCCCGCCTCGGCACATCCGAACGTAGCGCAAACAGGGTACCGCCGCAGTTCCGAAAAAATATATATAGTATACAGGCGAGAGGAGCGAGTCGGAAGTTTATTTCGTGATAATATTTAGTGTTAGAGATATAGTGGCGAGTCCAAACCCTGCAACAAATTTGTATTGTAAATACCCAGGGCCTAAAGTCGTAGTCGTATTCGATAAATCCTAAATTTTGAAATTTAAGGCAGTAACGCGGCGAGTGAGTCGCAAATTAATTGATATTTTAAACGAATCCTCCCTGCAAGCCCTCTGCATGATGAAAGTATGAAATGTAAGAGAGCGGAGTGGCCATAGTTCCATTTCACAGACGAGACCACTTTTGACCATGTTAAAACTGCCATCATTCGGAACAGCAGAACCCGCCAAAAGTGTAACTAGACAAAATTTCATGGACTTTGTGATGTAAACAGAATACATCTAGAATCGTCATCACATAAGCATTTACTAGGCTGAATATATACTTCGAGATGAAATTAACGTCCCTGTCGTCGCACTGCGTGAATTGACAACAAGGTTTATATATAAGGGAAGGATAGCAGGGTACTACTATTAACATTCCATTCACGAACTTACTCTACAGTGCAAATGATTAGTATAAAAACAAAAGTTTCCTGTATAATGTACGTGATAGAAGTGTTTATTAGGTTCGAAAATAACAGCGGCGGGTTTGGTTCTGGGTGATTTTTGCAAAATTTATTGGAGAAAGCGCATTGCCTTATTTAAGAATGAGGAGGTGAATATATAGAGGTGACAAAAAAGACCTATAAGAACAGGGATGCACACTATTAAAAAGATATAAATGAGCAGGGAGGATAACCACGTACGTCCAAAGAAAGACGGATTGCTTGATGTTTTCTGACTGATATGTTGGACAAACGTCAAAGCGCAAAAATTAGGCGTAAGGTAAGATGCGACGGGTTCCAAGGCAAAGAACTTAAGGAAAAATTACCAGCTAAGAACAAAGTTTAAAAAGCAAAAAAGACCTCTAAAGGAAAAATGCATTGATTGTATTGCTATTTAATATTACTAAACTGCATGTACTGTACTATATATCAGAAAGTTTAATCCGTACGCTGATTCATTATAAGTTAGAGTTCTTCCACAACAAAGAGCTTAACTTCCTACATTTCCTTTTCTAGCCCGGACTGCTGTAAGAGCGAATTAGACCTCTTCTCGATGAACCCCACCCAGATTAGTATAAGTGAGAGGGCAAACCTTCATCAGTATTTAACCCAATAACACTCGATTACCAACCAACGATTTGTCACTCTCGAGTTCATATTCCAGGCACAATCGGACTAGATTAATCGGACCCTTAAAATGTATTTTTATACATTCTAAGCAAGACCAAAATTGGACAAAAACCTGATGCGCACAGATCTTCGCTTCAGGCGACGATATTACACTGAATCCAAAATTTTCTTGATATACTCGTTTTAACCAGATTGAAGTCTATCTCAAACTACCAAAGAACTATCACTTCCGGGGCCGTCAGTCCGATTATGTATGAGAGGCTGGAGATAAATATCTCGCAAGTACTCTACTTGACAGAATCTATAAGAACTATTTAGTGTATATATTATTGTCTATGACTTACCTCGCCAAACCCAACATTTCATCGTCTAATCATCTCACCGGATTTTTTGCATATGGATACGGATCCTGAGTGACCCTTGCAAAGGATGTTAAACCACCATATAAATAAAGCCAACTTCAAAACTTTTACAAATAAAACACGAATAATTTTACGGTCGTTATGTGACAAGAGTCGGTTGTGGAAATATCTGCTCTCCTAAGAAAGAACTTTATCTTCTGCTGGATGTATAAACTTGCACGCAAATTTACGCTACTTGACGATACCAACCAGTGAGAATTTGACAGAGCTAACCAAATAGAGAAAAGCAAAACCTCAGCTCCAGCTCTAGCGTATCCTGCCCCACAAGAAAACGCTATTTCCAATATATATCGTACAGAGATTGCTCAAATCCTCGGTCTCAGATCAAGTCTGCAAAACTATCTACGACACCAGGAGACATTTTGGAAATTGAAAAAGCAGCTCGTGTGGACACCAACTAACCAAGCTAAAGTATCCCTATCCCCGAAGAGTTGAAGGACATCACAGCTCAGTGTTCTATTTTCACGCGTGAAATAAATGAGATTAATCTACAGCTAAATAAACCATACAACCGGTGAACCATACGTGAATGGAAATCGTTCCCCCCTCCAGAAAAAGTATTATTATGTATAACGTGAAATGCGCAAATACCGCTGCCATCAAATTGGTATTTGTAATACCCCCTAATGTATTTTCACCATGCTAGAAGGATACGATCCTGAACCCTTGCAGATGAGCGTGCTGCATCTGCAAGGGTCCAGTGATCGATACCTAGCCATGGGAAAATTACAGTAGGAGGTAATTTACAAATTACAAAATTTGATTGAAGTGGTATTGCATCAACTTATTACATTAATAACCCCCGGTCTTGGTATTATTTATCACCATGCGCGGTACCCTGTTTGGCCCTACGTTCCGAGTGCGAGCGGGAGGAACCGTATTAATGCTCTTCTTGGACAGTAGAAAAGTATCTCGGTTTCTCTCTTTGTCTCAGTTCGTAGCGTAGTGGTCATAACACCATGCCACGCTCATCTGCCAAAAAAAAAAAAAGGGGGTCCAGGATGCGTATCCTAGCCATGTGAAAATACATTAGGAGGGTATTTACAAATACACATTTGATTGCAGGGTATTGCATTTCACTTATACATAATAACCCCCCGGTCTTGTATTATTATTCACCATTGCGCAGGGTACCCTGTTTGGCCCTACGTTCGAGTGCGCGTGAGCGGAGGAACCGTTTGTAAATGCTCTTCTTGGACCAGTAGAAGTATTCTCGCGTTTTCTCTTTTGTCTCGTCGTAGCGTAGTGGTCAAAACCACATGCCTTGACTTCTTGTTTTTTTTCTTTTTTTTTTTCAAAATTTTTTCTTTTTTTCATTCTGCTGGGGTCCAGGATTCGTATCCTAGCATGGTGAAAAATACATTAGGAGGTATATACAAATACAAATTTGATTGCAGGTATTGCATTTCACTTATACATAATAACCCCCGGTCTTGGTATTATTATTCACCATTCGCGGTACCCTGTTTGGCCCTACGTTGCGCCAGTGCGAGGGCGGGAGAACCGTAGTAATGCTCTCTTGGACAGTAAAGTATTCTCGGTTTCTCTCCTTGTCTCGTCGTTAGCGTAGTGCGTCAAAACCCACATGCACGCCCTCATCTGCAAGGCGTCCCAGGCCGTTATTCCTTAGCATGGCTGAAAATTACATTAGGGGAGGTATTTACAAATACAATTTGAACTTGCAGGTATTGCCATTTCACTTATACATAATAACCCCCGGTCTTCGGTATTATTATTCACCATGCCCGG
>JABUQX010100899.1:5000-22906 GCA_015478945.1 Trachelipus rathkii | reverse complement strand
GTTTTAAAAAAATATAAAAATAAAAAAAAGTAAAGAAATACAAAAATAATAAAAATAAACCTATTTGCTCATCTCATTACCGCACCGCATAATGTTCTGTGAATAGTTGGACTGCTCTTATATTTCTTTCCCCAAAGAGAAAAATGGATCGAGCACTGATGAGGCGGGATCTGGATCTTGATTGGTCAGAGAAGGTGTTTTACTTCCGTGTTAGTTACATCAAATTTGGACATGTTTAGGTTTTTACTTTGAAAGTGTTAAGGTGACACTTGGCTTCAGCTAGCGTGTTGTAAAATGTTTGTTCTGTCTGTCATTTGTTGCCGTATATAATATATATATATATATATATATATATATATATATATATATATATATATATAATATATTCTACAGATGGGATAGGGATAGATAATATATATATATATATATATATATATATATCGTTAGTCGGTACCGTAGATAAAATTTATTAAAAGGTTATATGTGTGGGCAACCTTTAAGATAAGTCCTGTTGGGAACAAACAGATATTGTTTATTCTTATATTTGTTATAGTATCAAGGTCACCGAGGTGACTCTGTCCCAAAACGCCAGTGCCATTGGGAGATAAGTCAGTTAGAAAAAAGAGATCGGAGAGCCAACATCTTGACACTCTCTCGGTCAAAAATTGATACTGTTAAGGGTTACGCCACTGCTGCCCGATACAGTCACTGAATCTTTAAATAGGGGCCAATTATCAATCATAGAGATCACTCTGTTCATAGTTTTTGGTGACCCCAGAGAGTGACAAAAAAAAACCCTTTCTGATCTAGGGCGCATAACAAAAAAAAAAAAAAAAAAGTAGTGTATATGTGAAAGTGAAAAGTGCCAATAAACAAATTTAGTGCTAAGTCTATAAGCCATTGGTACTGGGAAAAAAAAAAAAAGGAATAATTAACAAAAAGTCTTAGTGCGTTGGTGCAAGAGCTCTCATAAACTTTATTACATAAGGAAAATATAGCGTGAAGAATCTCGTTATTTTAAAAGTCGCTAGTCTTGTAAAAAAAGAGCTCCATTTTTCAAATAATATCACCGGCAAAAAAAAAAAAAAAAAAAAAAAAAAAAAAAAAAAGTTAAAAGAAAGAGAGAAAATTCTGCAGAGAGACTTTAAAATGCCCAGCCATAAACAAAAGAATAATCTCCCCAAATTTAAGACCCTGCAGGTAGGGGAAATCAAGTACTACATCAAAAGCTTCGGCGAAAACTTCGAACGGTTCCCCCTCTTCCCCCAAATTTCCAAATTCAAAGAGAAGAAAATTCGAACTCGGAGGGAGGAAGTCAGGACCTCGTACCCCCCATTTACGAGCAAGATCTGTTACCCCCCACAGTCTCCCCTCCTTGAGGGAGACCCAAAGCCAGTCTGCCTGGATTGGTGCCATCCCAAGTTAGAGTGCGCCGTAATATGGATACCTGTGTACACACGACTACAACCGTTATTTTAAACCCTCAATGTAGTAGATGATTCAAAAGAGCGACCCTAAGAATTTAGCCTCCGGTCCTTCCCCTCGATATTTCGATATGCTAGCACAATCAAATTTCCCTTAGTTGGAACCGCTTTTTCAAAAGTTAATTGGCGTCCGATAGAGGAAGGCTTACGCTCCCAACCTGAGAAGTCAAATCAGTGAGATTTTCCAAAAATGGAAGAAAAGAGAAAAAAAAGAATTAACTGCCTTCAGTTAATTCTTTACCTTTTCTCGTGGGGTTATGGGAAAATTAGGATTCGATCTGCTTGCTGAAAACAGTACGCCTTTGTTCATGAATTGTTTATTAATGAGCTCCAATCTCGCATCCAAGAAAGCCTAATGACGCTGGCAGACGATGCAAGCCTTTTAAAAATTAACCAAAAAGTGGAGCGCGTAATAACTTATATAAAAAGCTTTTTTTAGGGATAACTACGCGAAACTCCCCAGAGAGAGGTGGGGGGGAATATTGGGGCGGGTAAATCATCTTCTAAGCGAGAACATTTTCAACCCCCAAGTAGAGAGGATTACATGAGGCAGAGTCTCGGAAATAACAGAGGGAAAAATCTCCAATTTTTCATAATACAAACAAAAAATTCCCTCTCAAGGGCCAGACCATTCAAAGTGTGAAGTTTTTCAGAAGAAGAAGTGGGGCCTAAAGTAGGTAAACAGAGAGTTTCATGATTTCGTGGTTAATGGAAAAAAGGTAGTGTATGTTGTAATTAGATTTATAGGGTTTGAAGGTTATTTTGCCACGTGGTGTCCACCTCTCCTAGATACAGTCGATATTCTCATCGACATGTTGGGATTGCCAAAGAATGTTAAGGCTTTTTATCTTTGCCTAGTTTCCATAAAATTTTTATTTTTTAAATTTTCACAAATTAATGTTAAAAAATTATTTTAGATTTTTATTAGGAACTCTTAGAAGCGAACCTTTACTAGGTCATTTTGGTATAAGCCGTTGCATTGATACTAGTAATGACGCCTCAAATTCTCGTAAAGTATAAACCCTCGCTGGATCTCATGGCTGAGCATTAGTACAAAGGGCGAAAAGAATTATTTACGGGGCATCATTTCAATAATTATGTTTAAAATTAAAAAGGAGAAGCTAAAGCTTTCTTATTTTAATCGTAGTTGCCATACACTATCAGATATAACATGGAATTTATTCTTACTGTGAAACAAATAACAGAATTAATTTATGGAAATAAAAGAAGGGAACTTGTAAAAAGGCAATTAACACGTATTTAACACTAAAGATAATTGAAATGCTAGCCAGTTCTAGCCGCGGTGATCTGATTAATTATAAAGTTTTTCCTATTACTACAAAACATCTCATTTGTTATTCGATATATTATAACACAGAAAATCGAAGGGGAGAGATTATATTATATTTCCTAATTGTGCTAATTTTATTATCTACGTCCTGTGTTATTAAATTTTTAATTGTATTTATTCAGTTTTTGATTATTTCATTTATTTGGAATGTGTAATAAAGGAGAAGTGGACTATATTATGTGTTCAATTATTCGTAAGATAATTTATATTATATTTAATTGTCAATAGGTGTTAATGCAAGGTAACATCTGTAACTTCCCTTCCATTACGTTTTAAACGAACAATTATTACTTATTTTATGTGGTTCATTATTATTATTGTTTGTTTGATTATGTATTTTTATGGTAATGTAGTATATCAATTTTATCTATTACTGTTAATATATCTTCCATTTTGCAGGGTTATCATCGAGTCATCTCAGAAGGGGCGGCACATTTACTTCGGCAAGGGAGGGATAAGAAATAACCTTCGCTATTTTTGGAGGGTGTTAGTTTGTTGTATAAGGGGATTGTGTACTCTCGCCATGAGTGACCATGTTTCGCTTTTGGTGGGCCTAAAGAAATTTCTGACCTTTCCCTTTTCGTGACAACTTTGAACATTTATCACCTCCGATCGCTAAAATTTTTTTACTCCAGGGTTTAACAAAATACATTTTATTTAGACCCCCCAACCACGTTTGTTCAAACCGATTATTGCTTATACCAACATTTACTAATATTTTTCCCCTCCCTTGGGAATCTCTTAAATATTGGGACACTTAAATATTTAAAGATATTTTATCCCAAAAGCAATTGCTCTAAACTCGTATTCGACCAATACTCAGATACAAAGCGATTGGCCAGGTAATGGGGGTATTTGATTACCTAAATCAGTTAAAAAGGGGGGGGGGTAGCGAACCCCACCTCTAAATTACAACAATCGGTAATGAAATATTGATGAATAAATTGTGAGGATATTTGGTCTTCCTTTCCTCACTTAAGGTAATAAAATTTGGAAAATGAATAATTATGTTGTCAGGAGAGGTAGTGTTTTCTTTCCGTTATTAGAAGTTATAATAACTTTAGTTAAAGGGAAATTGTGAGAAATCAATCTTTTCTTGGATATATTAATTTGCATGGAAAGACAGCACTTTGTGTAATTATTATTATAATTAGCAGCTGTTTAACTGAAATGCTGTTGAGTCTGTCTGAGGTGTAATAGACAACACCTTTTGTGTTTTTGTGATGTTATACCCCTTCAGCCCCTGAGAAAACCAGTCGACCACTCAAAGTATAACAAAACCCACACTCCTAAAAAAGTATCTACAGTAAATCGTACAATACTTTTATGGAGGTATAATTAAATCATAAATTAAACTAGATATCTAATATTTGAACGTCTTAATGTATGGAGGAACCCTGTCCATAAATATGAGATACCTTAAAAGATGGAAGTTAATGTGGGGACGAGCAAGCAGAAACAAAGAGATAGAAGATAGATGTTTATATTAATGTTGAATGAAGATGAGAGATGTTCAGCAAATGATTTTACGTGTATATAGAAGAGGCATGTTTGTTAATCACACTCGAAACGCGTATGTACACCACAAATGGATTCAGTCCAAGCTATCACGCCCAAATCTACGGCGGGTGTTATTAAAAAAAAATTCTAAATCAGTTGAGCAATTTACCAATTAGTTCAAAATTTTAATTGAAATTAAATATAAACAAAATTTTGATAAAGTAATTTTAAACATCCAAATAAATTTAATAGAAAATTTAATATATGAAATTTAATAGACAAGAGTCTAATATGTTAACAAAAAAGGTTTAAAAAATCTAAGTGATTATCAATAAAAAAAATAGAATATATTAAGTGATTTAGCATAATTGAAGAAAAATTACTTTATTTTAATATCAACCCTGCTGGTTAATATATATATAATATATATATATATATAGTTATATATATATATATATATATATATATAATATATATATATATATATATATATATATATAATATAGATATAATATATATAGTGATATATATATATAATATATTATATATCGTAGTATTTCCTCCTGCAGTAGATAATATCGGAGAGCCACCCTCTAATAAAATATACCATCACGATGACCACCATGGAATTTGGGACTACCCTGTAGGTGTTTTGGATAGATATAATTTAACAGAAACACACATAATACTAATATTATTATTAGTAATCACAGTAGTAGTAGTAGTAGCTAGTCAGTAGTAGTAGTATAGTAGTAGTAGTAGTAGAAGTTAGTTAGTGAGTAAAGTAGTAGTAGTAGTCAGTAGTAGTAGTAGTAGTAGTAGTAGTAGTAAGTAGTAGTAGTAATTACCCTAACAATTGCAGAATAATATTATAGTTGAGTTAATAATGGAATATTCCAAATAACGATATCATATTAATGAAATTTATACAAAATTTAAGATTTAAGTTTCCTCTTTTGTATAATATACAAAAGCAAAAGAAATTTAATATTTTGTTAAGCGAATGTCCAAACTAATCTCCGTGTGAAGTAAAATATGTTGTTACTTAGCAAAGGTTGAAAATTGAACTCTTGTGACAATATATATATATATTTTCAAGTTCACCTTTGAAAATATGAAAGTTAGAGGTAAACAGGGGCGAAATGATGAAAACTAGGTCTAATAAAATTCCGGTCAGAGTGTCTAAGGCTGACATCATGTAACTCGAGAACAGCAGCACCTACAGTAAAACAAATTATATATTTGGAATCAGCTGAAAATTTTAAGAGTGGGTTGAATTTTTTTTTTTTTATTTATTTATTTTTTTTTTTTTGCATTTATTCGTCGGAAATATTTAAAAAAAAAACTTTTTTCCACATTTAGGGGGCTCTAGCCGACGGGGGACAGAGGGGGATGAAGTCCCCCCGTCGTCCACCGAGAGACCCCGATTCCTGCCATCTTTGCGGTTTACCCTATGGTATTCCTTTAGTTAAAAAAAGAATAATTTTACTTCCCTTTACACTTTGGTATTACTTTAACTTTAAAAAAAGAATAATTTTACTTCCCTTTACACTTTGGTATTACTTTAACTAAAGGAATACCATAGTGTAAATCGTAAAGATGGCAGGAGTCAGGGTCTCTCGGCCTCTTGGTGGTCGACGGGGGCACTTTCGTCCCCCGTCGGCTCGAGCCCCCTAAATGGGGGATTTTTTTTTTTTAAATATTTCCGACGAATAAATGAAAAAAAAAAAAAAATTAAAACCCCTCCTTAAAATTTTCCGCAGATTCCAAATATATAATTTGTTTTACTGAATATGCTGCCGTTCTCGAGTTACATGATGTCAGCTTTAGACACTCTGACCTAAAATTCCAATAAAAAATGTCTAAAAAAATCTGTAATGTAAACCTGGAAAAAACGGGAGAAAAAAATATTCTAACTAAGCTTTGTGCCTAAAGGTCTCAAAACATTAAAAAAAAAAAAATATTAACGAGATACAATAAACCGGGCAAAGTAAAGAGCTCCAACTTAGTTCATACTTGACTAAATTCATAAATAAACATTTCCTTTTCCTATTCAGGAAATCTGAACTTGAAGAACAGAGATTGCAAAATATATAAATTCTACTGTAATCGCTCATATGTAAAATTTAACAGGAGGGCTGACGGAAAACAAGCAAACAACGGGAAGCTAAAATGTTCAACCTTACGAGAGCGATGCTATGATAAGAGTGAAGAGGTTTTCTCTGTTCCCTGCTTTAATGCACGAAGAGGAAGTAATTGCTGGTTGCTAATATGCGATTTATCAACTAATTATTTAGGTTTTAGTTTATTTATTAATTATTATTAAAATTGTATCATGTCTATTAATTATCTGTGAGTGAGTTTTATCTAAATCGATTACATGGATCCGAACACATTTTTATTTGATAAAAGTCAAAATAAAACTATTGTGATAAAAGTCAAAATAAAATTGTATTGTAATAAAAGAGCTTCACACCTTTAAAATATTAAAAAAACAAGCTTAAATGTAATCTAACGCAACCTAACATAACCTTACCTAACCTAACTTATATTAGTATATAATTTATTTCAATTTCCATTATTTCAATAAACAAATTCACAACTAAACATGCTGTAATAAAGTTATATACATGTAGAGAAAAAAGTTCAAACTTTTATCGCTACGCGCGCGGTTGTACATTTTGTTCGATAACATAAATTATGAAAAAAATTGACTTCGGCTATATTAGTCACAGATAAAAAAATTGGACACGAGTCTTAAAATTGATGTAAAATAATTACCAATAGAATAGTAATATAGTAATTATACAAATAAGTCTAAGTAAGCTAATAAAACAATTACAAGTTTCACCGAAAACACCTGGAACCTGCTTATGACAGGAATCAAGTGTAAGCAACATGATAATTATTCCAATAGGACTATTAACTTTTATTACTTAATTAGCTAAATAGAAGCGTGATAAAAAATTTATGATAGAATAATCACCGTAATTTAATGATCATATGATGCAAATTTCAACCCTGAAAGTGACTTTGTTACTGAGATAAATACAGATTAAAAATTTTAAAGATCTAGACATTATTTGACATAAATGTGCGAAATTAACAAGGTCAATTATGGATATGAGTTTATTATGAAATTCAAATACAATGTTTTATGATTTTAAAGGAATATAAAACACATGATCAATTGAGTTCTGTAAGAGTTATTTATTATAATACAAAGAAAGGCCGTAAGTAAGTGGTAAAAAACATACATGTGCATAAAGAATAAATGGTTAATAGTATACATTGTATGTTAAAAGCGTATAGGTTGTATGTATATATTAGAATGTACAAAATTGTCAATTTACCATATTGTTTTAGGAGTGAGAGAGTTCATAAATAACACGGTATTTTGCCAAATATTGGTGGTTTCTGTACTTGAGGAACTTTGAAATGAATTTGTTTGTGCATATTAGAATAATATATATTAGCGATATAAAATATCTTTAAATGCGCTGATGTTAATTTTTGTAAAGAAGGAAGGGTAATAACCACAAAGTAAAAGCGAACGCACTTGATTGTTTCACTTCTTTATACGGTAATAAACCACTAGTTGGTGGCGGATATATAAAATAGACGCAATAATAATAATAATAATAATAATAATAATAATTATAATAATAATAATAATATAATAATAATAATAATAATAATGAATAAGAAGGTACTTCTAAATTTCCTTCATTTTTACCGCAAAACCGAAATATGTGATTGTATTCTTCTTGGATAGGAATTTCGAACCAAAAAAGTATTTCAGCAGAAAACGTTTGTTTGGTTGTTACGCAAGAATCCATTGTACGAGCGATGAAGGAAAGCCTATTTATTATTCTTAAAAGATATTGAAACAAAACCCAATATTACTTATATAAATTTAAGAGGTAAATATATGATATTTTGTCCATTAGGTAAAACATTCGGTGCATATATATATATATATATATATATATATAATATATATAATAATATATACATATATATATAATATATATATATATTAATATATATATATATATATATATATATAATATAGATTCTCCCGTTTTTTTCCAGCCGCGTACAGCTACAGAGTCGCAAAAGAGCAAGGCCGGTCGACTCCCGTTCGAAGTCCTAGGGTTTAGCAACTACCTAGAGTAGTTCCGCATCGCAAGGATAGGGCCTATCCTGGGAGCTGTTGTAAGTTGTATATTATATATATATATATATAATATATATATATACTATATATATATATATATATATATATTATATAATATAATATATATATATATATATTATATGAATAGATGATAGAATAAAATATATCTATATACAGATTCTGGTGGGCAAAGGCCGGATTGCCACCAAAATCCACCAGGGTTAGTTGAAATTACCAAGTCGTGTCCAATTCAAAGGATGACATGTTCCGACACACGTCCTTTGAACGTTGCAAGTCAAAGGTGGTTGGGAAAATAAGTGAAGAAAGTGGGTTCCAGTTTTCTGGGTGGAATAAATGTAAGGTTGAGCATAGCGGGTAAGTATGAGGTCAGAGAGTTGAACAGAAAAGGATGAGATTATGTTGAAAGGCGTATCGTAGAAGCCCTCCTCAAAGGAGGAGATATGCGACTGGAGAGGTCAGAAGAACAATGTCTGTTGTAATGGCGATAGTATAAAGAAAGTGAGGCAACAATTGGTTGAGCAGAAGGAGACTGGAAAGGGTTAGTGAAAGCAGTAGAGTTGATATGCGAAAGGCCCTACACTCCACCTTTTTAAAAAGAAAAGTTTGAGTGGAATTAAATCAGTTGCGCCGGGCATACTTCATACAGAGTTGAACGACACTGCTATAAAGAGCAATCAAGCATCTCAAGAAATTCCTATTGCTAATCAGAACACCCAACCTTTTAGATACTTGTATCAGGAATATTAAGGACAGAGGAAGATTTGAGTTGTGTGATTTCGAAAAAGATGTAGTTTAGTTGAATATTATGACGAGTAGTAAGATTAAGGAATTGGGTTTTAGAGGTATTGAAAATAACCATGTTATTAATACCCCAATTAGAATTTAGAGAAAGACTAGAGGTTAGTTGCTCCAAGCCCTCCCTCCCTCCCTCGCTATCTTGAGCCACTTGCTGTTAGGTTGGATATCTTTCAAAATGAAATAAGTAATGAAGTAGCATAATAGTGGATGGGTGAGGAAGTCATAGAGAGAGAAAGTCATTAATGAAAGTATAAAAATAGTTGAATATAAAACAGTTCTCTGAGAAACGCCAATATTAATAGATTTAAAGATGAACGGTGGCCGTCTACAACTAATGCTCTACCAATAGGAAATCAAAGAGTATGCCAAAGAGAGAACTGTAGATACAGAAGGAGGATGTATAGAAATTAAAACTTTGAACCAGACTTTATCAAAGGCTTTGGATATGTCTAACGCCACAGCAAAATATTCACAGAAATGGTGATGGACTGAAAACCAAGAATCAGAGATATGGGAAAGAAGATCAACAATTGAAAACGAAAGCCATTCTGCCGAATAGAGACAACAAGATTTAAAGAATTGAGATGTTTCCGTATCTTCCTGTTAAGGATAGATTCAAACAAATTTAGAAAGAACAGATGACAAAAAAGAGAAGAGACAATAGTTTGAGGATTGAGAAAGGTTCCCTTCTTTCGGCACAGGCAGAATGAGCGCAAGTTCTCACCAGGAAGAGAAGGTCGAAGTAGATAGATGGAGATGAAATAGTTTACCAATTTACCAAGGCAGGATGCAAGCTCGGAAGCAAAAGTTTTGAAGATCGTAATAAGGATACCATAAGGCCCGTAAGCACTCTTAATTTTAAGCTCAGAGAGAGCAGAAATAGCGTCTTGAAAGGAAATTACAATATTAGGCATAATTGAATAAGAAGTTGGTGAAGTGAGAGGAATAGAACCAGATTCGCCAAAGGTGAGCTTAAAGACAGAGGTTTGTGTGGAGAGTGTAGCTTTAGAGGAAGATAAAATTGAAGTTGTACCGTCGGAAGATACTAGAGGTGCGAAAGAGGAAGATGGCAAGTTAGAGTTAACAATTTTGGCAATATGCTAGAAAGGACACGAAAAAGAGGAACCAAAGAGATTATTGCATTTCCTAAAGAGAAAAAGTTTCTGGTGTCACGAAGAATAGATTTTACACGATTCCGGGATGAAATTTAAGTTGCATAAGTTTCTGTAGTTTGAAGACGACGGTAAATCATGAAGGCAGCGTCTCTGTGGCGAAAAAGCACAAGAACAAGCAGAGCTAAATCAAGGTTCAAGATTGGTAAGGTTGAGTTGGCAGGAAAGGAATTGGAATGTGTTCCTCCTAGCCTGAGAGAATCACCTCGTTAATGCAATTAACATACTTCAAAGGATCCCTCCCACTAAAGCAGTAATCATTCCATAGGAAATGAATTGGAATGTGTTACTACCTAGCCGCAGCAGCAACACCTCGTTTAATGCAGATTAACGATACTTCAAAGGATCCCTCCCACCAAAGCCAGTAATCTATTCCATAGGCATCAAAGCAAGTATAAATTGGAGTCCGCAATGTTTTAGCCAACACCGAAGCTGCCAAAAACATTTCCTTCCGTAAGCTGCCGAGCCTCTTCACTGCCAGCAACACTTTAAGAAATTGAACAGGAATACACATGTAGAAGATGGTCGGCCTGGGTAACCCAGGAGGACATAAAGAGCTATAACAGTTCGAGAAGCGAGCAAGGATTAGGTTGGAAAAAGCGTCAAAGAATGTGGGCGGCCTTATATCCAGCATGATCAGTTGTAGTACGCAGTTAGAGAGCTTGCCACTAACTCTTAGAGATCATTCAGATAAAAATAGTGCGATTGCGCCAAGCTTTACCAGACTCTTATCTGAGAATTAGAAGAAAGCCGATGGTGGTGCGCGAACGATAATCATCAAAAATTATGTATTCGATAGAAAGACGAGAAGAGAGAATGCAGTTACTAATTTGGAATTTTACGAAATGAATGAATTCTAGGATAGTCAGTATAGGAGCTTAGGCAGACATATATACAAAACAGATAATTTTATTAGCGGTAGCATATCATATTATATATATATATATATATTATATATATATATATATTATATATATATATATATAATACGTATAATATATATAATTATATATATATATATTATATATATATTATAAAAGTTCACACTTCACGGGCATAGCCCTATTCTAGGAAGTCGGAACATTCTCTAGGCTACTTCCTAATACTAGGCATCCGGAATAGGATCGAAGCCCAGGCTCTTTGCCATGCGCTACTGTCACTCTACCGATTAGAGCCACGGTAACGTAGCGTTATAATATATCAGCAGGGTGTGCTGCGCCAAATTTTAAACTTTAGACCGCAAAAGTTGGAAAAATTAGTCGCTAAGCTCAAAGGCCGCACAATGCTTTCAAAAAATTAGTCCGCCATGCGCAAAAGCCGCACAGTCGCCCAAATCAAATTTTTTTTAAAGCACAAATTTAGGAGGCGCCCAAAAAAAATAAAAATTAAACACAAAGTATTTAAAGATGAATTATTTTTAAATTTTAATGAAGATGCAAATATTATATAATAAAAAATGCAGAAAGATTTATTCAATCTTATTCAATATATACTTTCCTGTGATCTTCTCCTCACAAAAAAAAAATCTCCTCTTGAATTCTGAATAGGATTCATATTCCCTTTCCATAAAGATAAAATTTTAAAATTGCTACAACCTTTCACGCGCGCTGAGCTGGGTAATGGAGCGTATTATACTTATAAACAAGTCCACTCACGCAGCTCTGCGTAATTCACCATGGAAACAGGTTCTATGTGAGAGAGGTACTGTGTGTGAACATTTACTGCATGCACCAGCGTATCAATGATTATATGTCCAACTTACTCTCCAGAGCTGAAATATTAGAAATGGTATCTCAAGTAACAAGTCTTTTTTAATGCTTTCATTTGAAACCATTTATTTAAGGTGTATATTGTGAATATATATGCTAATGTATTAATTATATATTATATATATAAATATATATTACTATATTATATAATATTATATAATATATTATATATATATTATTATATATATATATATTATATAATATATATATATTACTATATAATATATATATATATATATATATATAGGCCTACATATATATATATATCATATTAATATATACTATATATATATATATATATATACTATATATATAATACATATATATATATATAGTATATACTATGATATATATATATATATAGTATATATATTTATTATATATTATATATAGTATAATTATATATATATATAATATATATAATAATATATATATATATATATATATATACATATATATATATATTATATATATATATTATAGTATATATATATATAAACTTAAAGAAATCTTTTTTAAAATATATATATAATATATATAAGTATATATATATATATATATATCAATAATATATATATATATTATATAATATATATTATATATATTAATATATTATATATATATATATATAGTATATAATACAAGAGATGCCCTTGAAGTTTGTTACCAAATTATAAAAATAAACTCACATAATATGCAGTCATTTTTAAGGACTCGGTCCATCACCTTCCAGATGCCTTAATGTTTACAAGTAGATTCACTCCAATATTACATTTATTTTCTTTCCAGCCTATCCTGGTCTTGGTAGCTTAGTACTTTCCCTCATTTAACCTACCTACCACTCCGAGTTTGAAGTAAGGATGCAGAGCTGAGCTGTTGCCATAAGCAAATCAAAATCATCAAAGATACTGCTAAACCTCCGGCTCAAAGCCCTTTTCTTTCCCTTTGTTTGCTTTGCGTTTGCTTTAGCCAAGACTAGTTGATAATTGTTTTTGGCCATAGTTAAATTTTATTCACTCTACGCTTGCATTCCCCGATCTTGTTATCGAGGAGAAGGCGTCATATATGGCCAATAGCCGACTCCCGCGTACTGCATTCTTCTCTATCTGCAACATATCAAGCCCTTAACAGCCATAGGCTCCATTATTTCGATGTACTCCGAAATTACCTCCCTTATCACTTTTATTAAATACTGGAAGACAAGGCTTTTGCTCCACACAAATGTTGTTGATTGTGTCATGCGACCATCAAGTTTCTTAAACAGGTCTTTTATTAGAATCGTAAAGGAGCTTCCAGCGAAGTAACTAGCTTGCGGCCTGTTTTAAGCTTTTCCCAAGCTCTTCTTAATTCTAAGCAGCAGTTGTAGGTTTTTTCCTCGTTTTGGCAGTTCCACTAATTCCTGTGCTGGTTAAGTGTTCTTATTTAAATGGATCCTTTGGGCCTACCAGAGGACCCAGACTTAGAAACATTTTGAAACTATACTTAGTACTAAGCATGTTTAATGTGCTAGGAAAATGCAAGCCAGATGTTCAGTAGGCTAAGTGATCATGTTCTTCGAGCAGATTTCTAGGCTAAGGAGAGCGTTTTGTCATCAGAACCTTCTGCTGTCACTAAATTGCCTACCATTCTTTTACGCCGCAACCACTATCTTTTGCAATCGGTGGCCTGTTCTCTTCCTCTTCGTCACCCGTATTCTGCCATGAGCATCCACCTCGACAAAGGACCTGCCACAGAAATTTAGCTATCATTATAACTGTTTGTAATGCAGGCAACCTGAAGATAATTTTTAATTTAATTGTTTCCTTATTAATTTGGGGAGTTATAATTTTTTTTCAGCATTACGTTATTTTTTCATACTTGCATTTTACTGACCTTAATGACTCAATGCCAAATTTTGTAATGAATATCACGTTAATATGTTGGCTAGGACTGTGCTGCTCATGAGAAACAGATAACTCTCTAACAGGCACAGACAGATTCTCTCTTCTTCAAAAAAAAAAATGCTATTCAATTAATCCATGTGAAACCGTCATCCCTAAAACTCCTGTTTGTTAGTTTCCAGTCCAGCATGTCTGCGGTTGTGGCCTCATAACTGACCTATTATATAATGTTGGTTAAATCAACCTTCCTTATTATGCGATGCACATCAAGATCCTCATTACTTTTCTTCTGAGGCGTAGTGCAAATTCAAGCGTTCAGGTAAGGACAGCAATATCGCACAAATGAACTCAGACCCACAATAGTGAATAGGCAAATGTCATGCTAGCAGAATATCAATAGTAAGCCAAAAATATGTTGATGAGAATGATATTAATGACAAGATGCAAACTTTGGCCATTTTAAATTCTAATAATTTTTGCTATTGAACTGTATTCTAGCTCAGTTTTTTTAATCTGTTAATATTGCTCGACACCACTTTATACGTTAACCTGCTACTTAAAATATAACACTTTACCGTAGTTATAAAGCCAACTCAAAGCTCTCTTCTGTTTAGATGTTTTGACATAGACTGAAGGTATGATGCCGTCTGACCCTTAGATTGCTGACAGGCGTGTCTCAATGTTCTAGTTGCGCCAGCTCAGGCACCCTGCTTTGACCTTCCTTTCCAATAGCAGTACATCAGCCTCTTGTGCCAAAAATAGCGATGTTCTAAAAAAAAGTTAACAAAACTGAAATCCTTTTATTAGAGAACGGCACAAACATCATATACCAAACACAACAAAAATTAAAAGATCATGTAAATAAAATGTTAAATATTTAATGGTTGAATTATAAAATAAAAAAGAAATAATATTCAAATAAAAAGTATCGGTGTAAGTTACCTACGATCAAGTAGTGAGATTTCAAGCTATGTGTTGATTTAATGTCAAAGCTGAAGTTTTTTTTTTTTACATTGGAAGCATTCAATCTTTCCCTTGTAGTACATCACTCTATTGCCCACAATATACTCCTTCTTGCTCTTGACAGACCCAAAGTACTTGATAAGATGGGGCCATAGGTGCTCCAAGTCAGCTTGGCTGCTTTTTTTTCATGGGAAGTACAGGAGGCATCACACTCAATAATTGCAAAGTTACACTTCGACGACTTTCACCATTTGCAATTCTTTTTCCCATTAAGCACTTATTAATATCTGTTTTATTCCAATTTAAACCAATTTAAGTGCTTTGAGCTCTCAGCAATTATGGTATGAGAAAACAGGGTGCTTTAGAAACTACGCTTGAAACGTTCTTTTTTGGGAACGTGGATGGTCTAGTGCAGTGGTCGGCAAACAGCGGCTCTCGAGCCACGTGCGGCTCTTTGGCCCTTTGAGTGTGGCTCTTCCACAAAATACCACGTGCGATTGAAACTTCGTGATGACTGGTTTTCTTATTTCTATTTTTACATACTTAGTTGGTGTTTATGTGTCTTTATCTTTAGGCGAGTGCTCTGAAGCGACTTAATGAGAAAACATTTCCAGAAAGATTAAATGTCAATGCGTATAGTCAAGCCGTACCTTTGTATCATGTTCTAAAATGTATTACTTCCGAGGGCGTGGAGTTTGACGAAATAAGTATGCAAGACGAGGGTGGATGAGAGAGTTAGAAGGGGTCGACCTCAACGAACGTACCTCAATCAGATTGAGGACGTTTTTAGCAAAGGCCAGCTTAGGAGTACCTTAATTAAGTTAATAACAATGTACCTACCTATATAGTTTAAGTTTAAAAAATTTGGCTCTCAAAAGAAATTTCAATCGTTGTACTGTTGATATTTGGCTCTGTTGACTAATAAGTTTGCCGACCACTGGTCTAGTGGTTAGAGCGCTCGGTCACTGTTAACTTAGCGACGCGGAGTCCAGGTTCGAATCCCGCAGATGGAGAGTAAAATCTCCTTTGACTCATTCATTTTAAATGAATGAGTCACAGGAGATTTTACTCTCCATCACCGGGATTCGAACCTGAACTCCGCGTCGCTGAGTTAACAGTGACCGGGCGCTCTAACCACTAGACCATCCACGTTCCATTTTCATTTAAAATGAATGAGTCACAGGAGATTTTACTCTCCATCAGCGGGATTTGAACATTGGACACCGCGTCGCAGCGTTAACAATAACCGGATGCTCTAACCACTAGGCCATCCACGTTCCCAAAAAAGAACGCTTCAAGCGTAGTTTTTAAAGCACCCGGTTTTCTCATCCCATAATTAAATTGGAATAAAATTTGCACTAAAAAGGTTTAATCGCTAATCACAAGTAACCAATAAACTTAGTAAATTGGCTATAATAATAATAATAATAATAATAATAATAATAATAATAATAATAATAATAATAATAATAATAATAATAATAATAATAATAATAATAATAATAATAATAATAATAATATAATAATAATAATAATAATAATTAATTATTATTGTTATATTATTATTATTATTATTATTATTATTATTATTATTATTATTATTATTATTATTATTATTATTATAATTAAATAATTTATTTTTCTCTGACAGCTTTGAATTATTATTCTTATGTTTATGATTATTATTATTATTTATTATTATTATATTAAGATAATTTATTATTATTATTTATTATTATTATTATTATTAATTATTATTATTATTATTATTATTATTATTATTATTATTATTATTATTATTATTATTATTATTATTATTATTATTATTATTATTATTATTATTATTATTATTATTATTATTATATATATATATTATATATATATATATATATATATATATATTATATATATATATATATATATATATATATATATATATATATATATATATATATATATATATATATATATATATTTTTTACTTACTCACCCCTGACCATCCCATCATTGGAGGGGCCTTTCGCCCTGTCAGTTGGGCCAGCATCTTCTTTCCTTTGGCCTCGAAATTCTTGATCCTGGAACACTCTAGAAAACTCTTTCTCAGCCCAATAGTTTTCGATGCTAGTCCTTGAGTTATATACTCAGGTAGGGTTTTCACCCTTTCAATGGAACTAGCATCTTCTTCCATTTGGCCTCCAAAATCGTTCTCCCAGAGCCCTCCAGAAGATCATGTTTCTAGGCGCAAAAGTTTCCGATGCTGGTCCAAGAGTTTTTCAAGCAAAAAATACAAAGTAAAAGGCTGGGTTGCTAGCCCTGTCGCCCTTGAACTGTGCGAAGAAATTCTTCTTATGTCCTGACTGCGTCAAATATCCATTTTTCTAATAATACCATTCCTGTCTATTGTTTTAATCTTAATTCCACTTAATTATGTTTATATATTTTTTTTTGCTGGCTTTTTTTTTTTTTTAATTTTCTAAGATAACAATCAAAATTTTGTTGCCAATCCATTTATTTTAACTTTATTTTGTCAAAAGAATTCAAGAATAAAATTTTGTTACTCCTCCTGTAGCTAATATAGATTTTAATTTTGCATTAATTTTAAACATTTTGCATTTGTAATTTCTTGATTTAGTTTATTTCTTTACATTACAGACTCTTAAAAAGTTTTTAAATATCCAATCGCTCTTCACAAATAAGAAACTCCTGTAGTTGTTGGTAGGCTTCTATTTCTTCCTTCCAGTTCTTCTCTTTCCTTTCGCTCTTCTCTTTTTTAATACGTCCAACCAAG
>JABUQX010100898.1:0-16762 GCA_015478945.1 Trachelipus rathkii | reverse complement strand
TACAGTCAAAAAAACAGTTCAAAAAAACAATCAAAAAACAGTCATCAAAAACAGATCAAAAACAGATCAAAAACAGTCAAAACAGTCAAAAACAGTCAAAAACAGTCAAAAACAGTCAAAAACAGTCAAAAAAAAGTCAAAAAAAACAAAAAACAGTCAAAAACAGTCAAAAAACCGTCAAAAAACAGTCAAAAAAACAGACAAAAACAGTCAAAAACAGTCAAAAAAACAAAAAAAAACAGTCAAAAACAGTAAAAAAACAGACAAAAAAAAGTCAAAAACAGTCAAAAACAGTCAAAAAAACAGTCAAAAACAGTCAGTCAAAAACAGTCAAAAACAGTCAAAAACAGTCAAAAACAGTCAAAAACCCTCAAAAACAGTCAAAAAACAGTCAAAAAACGTTCAAAAAACAGTCAAAAACAGTCAATCAAAAAGTCAAAAACAGTCAAAAAAAAGTCAAAAACAGTCCAGTCAAATACAGTCAAAAACAGTCAAAAACAGTCAAAAACAGTCAAAAACAGTCAAAAACAGTCAGTCAAAAAACAGTCAAAAAACAGTCAAAAAAACAGTTCAAAAAACAGTCAAAAACCAGTCAAAAACAGTCAAAAAACAGTCAGTCAAAAACAGTCAGTCAAAAACAGTCAAAAAACAGTCAAAAAAAGTCAAAAACCAGTCAAAAACAGTCAGTCAAAAACAGTCAGTCAAAATAGTCAAAAACAGTCAAAAACATTCAGTCAAAAAAAAACAGTCAAAAAACATTCAAAAAAACAGTCAAAAACAGTCAAAAAAACAGTCAAAACAGTCAAAAACAGATCAAAAACAGTCAAAAACAGTCAGTCAAAAAACAGTCAAAAAACAGTCAGTCAAAAAAACAGTCAAAAACAGTCAAAACAGTCAAAAACACGTCAAAAACAGTCAGTCAAAAAACAGTCAAAAAACAGTCAAGTCAAAAACAGTCAAAAAACAAGATTCAGTCAAAAACAGGTCAGTCAAAAAACATGTCAAAAAACCAGTCAGTCAAAAACAGTCAAAAAACAGTCCAAAACAGTCAAAAAGCAGTCAAAAAAAGTTCAGGGTTCAAAAAAACAGTCAAAAAAAACAGTCAAAAACAGTCAAAAACAGTCAAAAAAACAGTCAGTCAAAAACAGTCAAAAACAGTCAGTCAAAAACAGTCAAAAACAGTCAAAAACAGTCAAAAACAGTCAAAAACAGTCAAAAACAGTCAAAAAAAAACAGTCAAAAACAGTCAAAAACAGTCAAAACAGTCAACAGTCAAAAACAGTCAAAAACAGTCAAAAACCAGTCAAAAACAGTCAAAAACAGTCAAAAACAGTCAAAAACAGTCAAAACAGTCAAAACAGTCAAAAACAGTCAAAAACAGTCAAAAACAGTCAAAAACAGTCAAAAACAGTCAGTCAAAAACAGTCAGTCAAAAACAGTCAGTCAAAAACAGTCAAAAACAGTCAAAAACAGTCAAAAACAGTCAAAAACAGTCAGTCAAAAACAGTCAAAAACAGTCAGTCAAAAAACAGTCAAAAAACAGTCAAAAACAAACAAAAACAGACAAAAACAGACAAAAACAGTCAAAAACAGTCAAAAACAGTCAAAAACAGTCAAAAACAGTCAGTCAAAAACAGTCAGTCAAAAACAGTCAAAAAAACAGTCAAAAACAGTCAAAAACAGTCAAAAACAGTCAAAAACAGTCAGTCAAAAACAGTCAGTCAAAAACAGTCAAAAACAGTCAGTCAAAAACAGTCAAAAACAGTCAAAAACAGTCAAAAACAGTCAAAAACAGTCAGTCAAAAACAGTCAGTCAAAAACAGTCAAAAACAGTCAGTCAAAACAGTCAAAACAGTCAGTCAAAAACAGTAAAAACAGTCAAAAACAAAAACCAGTCAAAACCAGTCAAAAACAGTCAGTCAAAAACAGTTCAAAAACAGTCAAAAAAACAGTCAAAAACAGTCAAAAACAGTCAAAAACCGGTCAGTCAAAAAACAGTCAAAAACAGTCAGTTAACAAAAACAGTCAGTCAAAACAGTCAGCAAAAAACAGTCAAAAAACAGTCAAAACAGTCAAAAAACAGTCAAAAACAGTCAGTCAAAAAACAGTCAAAAACAGTCAAAAACAGTCAAAAACAGTCAAAAACAGTCAAAAACAGTCAAAAACAGTTAGTCAAAAACAGTCAGTCAAAAACAGTCAAAAACAGTCAAAAAACAGTCAAAAACAGTCAAAAAACAGTCAAAAAACAGTCAAAAAACAGTCAAAAACAGTCAAAAAACAGTCAAAAACAGTCAAAAACAGTCAAAAAAACAGTCAAAAACAGTCAAAAAAAAGTCAAAAAACAGTCAAAACAGTCAAAACAGTCAAAAAACAAACAGTCAAAAAACAGTCAAAACAGTCAAAAACAGTCAAAAACAGTCCAAAAACAGTCAAAAACAGTCAAAAAAAACAGTCAAAACAGTCAAAAAACAGTTTCAGTCAAAAAACAGTCAAAACAGTCTCAAAATCAGTCAAAAACAGTCAAAAACAGTCTAAAAAACAGTCAAAAACAGTCAAAAACAGTTAAAAAACAGTCAGTCAAAAAACAGTCAAAAACAGTCAGTCAAAAACAGTCAAAAACAGTCAAAAACAGTCAAAAACAGTCAAAAACAGTCAAAAACAGTAAGTCAAAAACAGTCAAAATCAGTCAAAAACAGTCAGTCAAAAACAGTCAAAAACAGTCAAAACATACAAAAATTAGTCACAAAAACAGTCAAAAACAGTCAAAAACAGTCAAAAGAACAGTCAAAAACAGTCAGTCAAAAAACAGTCAAAAACAGTTAAATTCAAAAACAGTCAAAAACAGTTAAAACCAGTCAAAAACACACAGTCAAAAAACAGTCAAAAACAGTCAAAAACAGTCAAAAACAGTCAAAAACAGTCAGTCAAAAACAGTCAGTCAAAAACAGTCAGTCAAAAACAGTCAGTCAAAAACAGTCAAAAACAGTCAAAAACAGTCAAAAACAGTCAAAAACAGTCAAAAACAGTCAAAAACAGTCAAAAACAGTCAGTCAAAAACAGTCAAAAAAGATCAAAAACAGTCAAAAACAGTCAAAAAAAGACAAAAACAGTCAAAAACACAATAAAAACAGTCATACAAAAAACAGTCAAAAAACAGTCAGTCAAAAACAGTCAAAAACAGTCAAAAACAGTCGAGTCAAAAACAGTCAAAACAGTCAAAAAAACAAGTCAGTCAAAACAGTCAAAAACAGTCAAAAACAGTCAAAAAACAGTCAAAAACAGTCAAAAAAACAGTCAAAAAACAGTCAAAAACAGTCAAAAACAGTCAAAAACAGTCAAAAACAGTCAAAAACAGTCAAAAACAGTCAAAAACAGTCAAAAACAGTCAAAAACAGTCAAAAACAGTCAGTCAAAAACAGTCAAAAACAGTCAGTCAAAAACAGTCAAAAACAGTCAGTCAAAAACAGTCAGTCAAAAACAGTCAAAAACAGTCAGTCAAAAACAGTCAAAAACAGTCAAAAACAGTCAAAAACAGTCAAAAACAGACAAAAACAGACAAAAAACAGTCAAAAAACAGTCAAAAAACAGTCAAAAACAGTCAAAAAACAGTCAAAAACAGTCAAAAAACAGTCAAAAACAGTCAAAAACAGTCAGTCAAAAACAGTCAAAAACAGTCAAAAACAGTCAAAAACAGTCAAAAACAGTCAAAAACAGTCAAAAACAGTCAAAACAGTCAAAAAACAGTCAAAAAACAGTCAAAAACAGTCAAAAACAGTCAAAAACAGTCAAAAACAGTCAGTCAAAAACAGTCAAAAACAGTCAGTCAAAAACAGTCAAAAACAGTCAAAAACAGTCAGACAAAAACAGTCAAAAACAGTCAAAAACAGTCAGTCAAAAACAGTCAAAAACAGTCAAAAACAGTCAAAAACAGTCAAAAACAGTCAAAAACAGTCAAAAACAGTCAAAAACAGTCAAAAACAGTCAAAAACAGTCAAAAACAGTTAAAAACAGTCAAAAACAGTCAGTCAAAAACAGTCAAAAACAGTCAAAAACAGTCAAAAACAGTCAAAAAATCAAAAACAGTCCAAAAAACAGGTCAAAAACACGTCAAAAAACAGTCAGTCAAAAACAGTCAGTCAAAAACAGACAGTCAAAAACAATCAGTCAAAAACAGTCAAAAACAGTCAAAAACAGTCAAAAACAGTCAAAAACAGTCAAAAAACAGTCAAAAAACATTCAAAAAACAGTCAAAAAACAGTCAAAAAAACAGTCAAAAACAGTCAAAAACAGTCAGTCAAAAACAGTCAAAACAGTCAAAAACAGTCAGACAAAAACAGTCAAAAAACAGCAAAAAAAACAGTCAAAAAAACAGTCAAAAACAGTAAAAAAAACAGTCAGTCAAAAAACAGTCAAAAAACAGTCAATTCAAAAACAGTCAAAAACAGTCGAGTCAAAAAACAGTCAAAAAACAGTCAAAAAACAGACAGTCAAAAATAGTCAAACAAAAAACAGTCAAAAACAGTCAATAACAGTCAAAAAACAGTCAAAAACAGTAAAAAAATAAGTCAAAAAAAGTCAAAAACAGTCAAAAAACAGTCAGTAAAAACAAGTAGAAAAAAACAGTCAGTCAAAAACAGTCAAAAACAGTCAGTCAAAAAACAGTCAAAACAGTCAGTCAAAAACAGTCAGTCAAAAACAGTCAAGAAAAAAACAGTCAAAAACAGTCAAAACAGTCAAAAACAGTCAAAAACAGTCAAAAACAGTCAAAACAGTCAAAAACAGTCAAAAAACAGTCAAAAAAACAGTCAAAAAAACAGTCAAAACAGTCAAAAAAAGAGTCAAAAAACAGTCAAAACAGTCAAAAAACAGTTCAAAAAACAGTCAGTCAAAAAACAGTCAGTCAAAAAACAGTCAGTTTCAAAACAGTCAGTCAAAAAGCAGGTCAAAAAAACAGTCAGTCAAAAACAGTCAAAACAGTCAGTCAAAAACAGTCAAAAAGTCAGTCAAAAACAGTCAAAAACAGTCAAAAACAGTCAAAAACAGTCAAAAACAGTCAAAAAAACAGTCAAAAACAGTCAAAAACAGTCAAAAAAAACAGTCAAAAACAGTCAGTCAAAAACAGTCAAAAACAGTCAAAAACAGTCAAAAACAGTCAAAAACAGTCAAAAACAGTCAGTCAAAAACAGTCAAAAACAGACAGTCAAAAACAGTCAGTCAAAAACAGTCAAAAAAAAACAGTCAGTCAAAAACAGTCAAAAACAGTCAGTCAAAAACAGTCAGATCAAAAACAGTCAAAAACAGTCAGTCAAAAAAACAGTCAGTCAAAACAGTCAGTCAAAAACAGTCAGTCAAAAAAGCAGACAGTCAAAAACAGACAAAAACAGTCAGTCAAAAAAACAGTAAAAAACAGTCAGTCAAAAACAGTCAAAAACAGTCAGTCAAAAACAGTCAAAAACAGTCAAAAACAGTCAAAAACAGTCAAAAACAGTCAAAACAGTCAAAAACAGTCAAAAAAAGTCAAAAACAGTCAGTCAAAAACAGTCAAAAACAGTCAAAAACAGTCAAAAACAGTCAAAAACAGTCAAAAACAGTCAAAAACAGTCAAAAAAACAGTCAAAAAACAGTCAAAAAAAACAGTCAAAAACAGTCAGTCAAAAACAGTCAAAAACAGTCAAAACAGTCAAAAAACAGTCAAAAACAGTCAGTCAAAAAAAGGCCAAAAACAGTCAGTCAAAAACAGTCAAAAAACAGTTCAAAAACAGTCAAAACAGTCAGTCAAAAACCAGTCAAAAAAACAGCCAAAAAACAGTCAAAAACAGTCAAAAACAGTCAAAAACCGTCAAACAAAAAACAGTCAAAAAACAGTCAAAAACAGTCAAAAACCGTGTCAAAAAAACAGTCAAGAATCATTTTATACTAAAGTTGCTTAAAAATAGTCAACGAAACAGTTAGTCAAAAACAGTCAATCCAATGTCAGTCAAAAACAGTCAAAAACAGTCAAAAACATTCAGTCAAAAACAGTCAAAAACAGTCAAAAACAGTCAAAAACAGTCAAAAACAGTCAAAAACAGTCAAAAAAAGTCAAAAACAGTCAAAAACAGTCAGTCAAAAACAGTCAAAAACAGTCAAAAACAGTCAAAAACAGTCAAAAACAGTCAAAAAAAGTCAAAAACAGTCAGTCAAAAACAGTCAGTCAAAACAGTCAAAAACAGTCAGTCAAAAACAGTCAGTCAAAAACAGTCAAAAACAGTCAAAAACAGTCAAAAACAGTCAAAAACAGTCAAAAACAGACAAAAACAGAAAAAAAAACAGACAAAAAAAGTCAGTCAAAAACAGTCAAAAACAGTAAAAACAGTCAAAAACAGTCAAAAACAGTCAAAAACAGTCAAAAACAGTCAAAAACAGTCAAAAACAGTCAAAAACAGTCAGTCAAAAACAGTCAGTCAAAAACAGTCAGTCAGTCAAAAAAAAGTCAGTCAAAAAACAGTCAAAAACAGTCAGTCAAAAAACAGTCAAAAACAGTCAGTCAAAAACAGTCAAAAACAGTCAGTCAAAAACAGTCAGTCAAAAACAGTCAAAAACAGTCAAAAACAGTCAAAAACAGTCAAAAACAGTCAAAAACAGTCAAAACAGTCAAAAAACAGTCAAAAACAGTCAAAAACAGTCAAAAAACAGTCAAAAACATTCAAAAACAGTCAAAAACAGTCAAAAAAACAGTCAAAAACAGTCAAAAACATCAAAAACAGTCAAAAAACAGGTCAGTCAAAAACAGTCAAAAACAGTTAGTCTTTTGACTGTTTTTTACTGTTTTTGACTGTTTTGACTGTTTGACTGTTTTTGACTGTTTTTTGACTATTTTTTGACTGTTTTGACTGTTTTTGACTAAACAGTCAAAAAAGTCAAAAAACAGTCAGTCAAAAACAGTCATTCAAAAAACAGAAAAAACAGTCAGTCAAAAAAACAGTCAAAACAGTCAAAACAGTCTAAAACAGTCAAAAAACAGTCAAAAAAACAGTTCAAAAAGTTCAAAAACAGTAAAAAAAAAAAGGTCGAAAAACAGTCAAAAAACAGTCAAAAACAGTCAAAAACAGCCAAAAACAGTCAAAAACAGTAAAAAAAGTGAAAAACACTTCAAACTGTTTTTGACTGTTTTGACTGACCGTTTTTGACTGTTTTTTTTGACTGTTTTGACTGTTTTTGAACTGTTTTTGACTGTTTTTTGACTGTTTTTTGACTGTTTTGACTGTTTTGACTGTTTTAATGACTGTTTTGACTGACTGTTTTGACTGTTTTTGACTGACTTGTTTTTGACTGTTTTTGACTGTTTTTTGGACTGTTTTTGACTGTTTTGACTGTTTTGACTGTTTTTGACTGTTTTTGGCTGTTTTTTGACTGACTGTTTTTGACTGACTGTTTTTGACTGTTTTTGGACATGACTTTTGGCACTGTTTTGACTGACTGCTTTTTGACTCGTTTTTGACTGACTGTTTTGCTGACTGTTTTTTTGACTGACTGTTTTTGACTGACTGTTTTGACTGTTTTTGACTGTTTTTGACTGTTTTTGACTGTTTTTGACTGTTTTTGACTGTTTTTACTGTTTTGACTGTTTTTGACTGTTTTGTCTGTTGACTGTTTTTTGACTGTTTTTGACTGATTTTTGTGACTGTTTTTGACTGTTTTGACTGTTTTTGACTGTGTTTTGGACTGTTTTTGACTGTTTTTGACTGTTTTGACTGTTTTTGACTGTTTTTGACTGTTCTTTTGACTGTTTTTTGACTGTGTTTTGACTGTTTTTGACTGTTTTGACTGACTGTTTTTGACTGTTTTGACTGACTCTTTTTGACTGACTGTTTTGACTGTTTTTGACTGTACTGTTTTTGACTGACTGTTTTTGACTGTTTTTGACTGTTTTTGACTGTTTTTGACTGACTGTTTTTGACTGTTTTTGACTGACTGTTTTTGACTGTTTTTGACTGTTTTTGACTGTTTTTGACTGTTTTTGACTGTTTTTGACTGTTTTTACACTGTTTTTGACTGTTTTGAGCTGACTGTTTTTGACTTGTTTTTGGACTGTTTTTGACTGTTTTGGACTACTGTTTTTTGACTGTTTTTGACTGTTTTGACTGATGTTTTTGGACTTTTTTAGACTGTGGACTGTTTTTAATTGCTTTTGATTGTTTTTGACTGTTTTTTGACTGTTTTTTGACTGTTTTTGACTGTTTTTGACTGTTTTATGACTGTTTTTGACTGTTTTTGACTGACTGTTTTTTGACTGTTTTTGACGTGTTTCGACTTTTTGTGTGGTGGGTGTGTTACTGTTTTGACTGTTTTTGACTGTTTTTGACTGTTTTTGACTGTTTTTGACTGTTTTTGACTGTTTTTCAAAGTCAGTCAAAAAGTCAAAAACAGTCAGTCAAAAACAGTCAGTCAAAAACAGTCAAAAACAGTCAGTCAAAAACAGTCAAAAACAGTCAAAAACAGTCAAAAACAGTCAAAAACAGTCAAAAACAGTCAAAAAGTCAAAAACAGTAAAAAAAAAGTCGAAAACAGTCAAAAACAGTCAAAAACAGTCAAAAACAGTCAAAAACAGTCAAAAACAGTCAAAAACAGTCAGTCAAAAACAGTCAAAAACAGTCAGTCAAAAACAGTCAAAAACAGTCAAAAACAGTCAAAAACAGTCAGTCAAAAACAGTCAAAAACAGTCAGTCAAAACAGTCAGTCAAAAACAGTCAAAAACAGTCAGTCAAAAACAGTCAAAAACAGTCAGTCAAAAACAGTCAAAAACAGAAAACAGTCAGACAAAAACAGTCAGTCAAAAACAGTCAAAAACAGTCAAAAACAGTCAAAAACAGTCAAAAACAGTCAAAAACAGTCAAAAACAAAACAGTCAAAAACAGTCAAAAACAGTCAGTCAAAAACAGTCTCAAAAACAGTCAAAAAACAGTCAAAAACAGTCAAAAACAGTCAAAACAGTCAGTCAAAAACCAGTCAAAAAAACAGTCAATCAAAACAGTCAAAAACAGTAAAAAAAAACAGTCAAAAACAGTCAAAAAAACAGTCAAAAACAGTCAAAAACAGTCAAAAACAGTCAGTCAAAAACAGTCAAAAACAGTCAGTCAAAAACAGTCAAAAACAGTCAAAAACAGTCAGTCAAAAACAGTCAAAAACAGTCAAAAAACAGTCGTCAAAAACAGTCAGTCAAAAACAGTCAAAAACAGTCAAAAACAGTCAAAAACAGTCAAAAAACAGTCAAAAACAGTCAAAAACAGTCAAAAACAGTCAAATGTTTTTTGACTGTTTTTTGACTGTTTTTGACTGACTGTTTTTGACTGTTTTTGACTGTTTTTGACTGTTTTTGACTGTTTTTGACTGTTTTTGACTGTTTTTGACTGTTTTTGACTGTTTTTGACTGTTTTTGACTGACTGTTTTTGACTGTTTTTGACTGACTGTTTTTGACTTTTTGACTGACTGTTTTTGACTGTTTTTGGACTGTTTTTGACTGTTTTTGACTGTTTTTGACTGTTTTTGACTGTTTTTGACTGTTTTTGACTGTTTTTTGACTGTTTTTTGACTGTTTTTGACAGTTATAAACAATTTTTGACTGACTGTTTTTGACTGACTGTTTTTGACTGTTTTTGACTGACTGTTTTTGACTGTTTTTGACTGTTTTTGACTGTTTTTGACTGTTTTTGACTGTTTTGACTGTTTTTTTACTGTTTTTTACTGTTTTGACTGTTTTTGACTGTTTTTGACTGTTTTTGACTGTTTTGACTGACTTTTTTTTGACTGTTTTTGACTGTTTTTGACTGTTTTTGACTGTTTTTGACTGTTTTTGACTGTTTTTGACTGTTTTTGACTGACTGTTTTTGACTCTGTTTTTGAACTGACCTGTTTTTGATGCACTGTTTTTGAACTGTTTTGACTAGACTGTTTTTGACTGACTGTTTTTGATGTTTTTGACTGTTTTTGACTGTTTTTGACGTTTTGACTTTTGACTGTTTTGACTGTGGACTGTTTTTACTGGTTTTGACTGTTTTTGACTGACTGTTTTTTAACTGTTTTGACTGTTTTTGACTGTTTTTGACTGTTTTTGACTGTTTTTGACTGTTTTTGACTGTTTTTACTGTTTTTGACTGTTTTTGACTGTTTTTGTTTTTGACTGTTTTTGACTGTTTTTGACTGACTGTTTTTGACTGTTTTTGACTGACTGTTTTGACTGTTTTTGACTGACTGTTTTTGACTGTTTTTGACTACTGTTTTTGACTGTTTTTGACTGTTTTTGACGGTTTTTAGACTGACTGTTTTTGACTGTTTGTGACTGTTTGTTTGACTGTTTTGACTGACTGTTTTTGATGTTTTTTGACTGTTTTGACTGTTTTGACTGTTTTTTACTTGTTTTTGACTGTTTTTGACTGTTTTTGACTGTTTTTGACTGTCAAAAACAGTCAAAAAACAGTCAGTCAAAAACAGTCAAAAACAGTCAAAAACAGTCAAAAACAGTCAAAAACAGTCAAAAAAACAGTCAAAAACAGTCAAAAACAGCAAAAACAGACAAAAAACAGTCAAAAAAAACAGTCAAAAACAGTCAGTTCAAAAACACAGTCAAAAACAGTCAGTCAAAAAACAGTCAAAAACCAAGCCAGTCAAAACCAGTCAAAAACAGTTAAAAACAGTCAGTCAAAAAAAGTCAAAAACAGTCAAAAACAGTCAAAAACAGTCAAAAACAGTCAAAAACAGTCAGTCAAAAACAGTCAAAAACAGTTACAAAAACAGTCCAAAACAGTCAAAAACAGTCAAAAAACAGTTCAAAAAAAGTCAAAAACAGTCAGTCAAAAACAGTAAAAAACAGTCAAAACAGTCAAAAACAGTCAAAAACAGTCAAAAACAGTCAAAAAACAGTCAAAAACAGACAAAAACAGTCAAAAAAAGTCAAAAACAATCAAAAAAAAAAACAAAAACACAGTCAAAAACAGTCAAAAAAAACAGTCAATAACAGTCAAAACAGTCAAAAACAGTCAAAAACAGCAAAAACAGTCAGTCAAAAACAGTCAAAATCACAGTCAAAAACTGTCAGTCAAAAACAGTCAGTCAAAAACAGTCAAAAACAGTCAAAAACAGTCAGTCAAAAACAGTCAAAAACAGTCAGTCAAAAACAGTCAAAAACAGTCAAAAACAGTCAAAAACAGTCAGTCAAAAACAGTCAAAAACAGTCAGTCAAAAACAGACAAAAAACAGACAGAAAAAAACAGTCAGTCAAAAACAGTCAAAAACAGTCAAACAAAAAAAAGTCAAAAAACAGTCAAAACAGTCAAAAACATTCAAAAACAGTCAGTCAAAAACAGTCAAAAACAGTCAAAAACAGTCAAAAACAGTCAAAAACAGTCAAAAACAGTCAAACAGTCAGTCAAAAAACAGTCAAAAAAGTCAAAAAACAGTCAGACAAAAACAGTCAAAAAAACAGTCAAAAAACAGTCAAAAACAGTCAAAAACAGTCAAAAACAGTCAAAAACAGTCAAAAACAGTCAAAAACAGTCAAAACAGTCAGTCAAAAACAGTCAAAAACAGTCAAAAACAGTCAAAAACAGTCAAAAACAGTCAGTCAAAAACAGTCAAAAACAGTCAAAAACAGTCAGAAAAACAGAAAAAAAATCAGTTCAGTCAAAAACCAGTTCAAAAACAAGTCAAAAACGTGTCAGTCAAAAACAGTCAGTCAAAAAAACAGTCAAAAACAGTCAAAAAACATGTCAAAAACAGTCAAATAACAGTCAAAAACAAGTCAAAAACAGTCCACAAAAAACAGTCAAAAACAGTCCAAAAAAACAGTCAAAAAGTCAAAAACAGTCAAAAAACAGTCAAAAACAGTCAAAAGTAACAGTCAAAACAGTCAAAAAACAGTAAAAACAGTCAAAACACGTCAAAAACAGTCAAAAACAGTCAAAAACAGTCAGTCAAAAACAGTCAAAAACAGTCAAAAACAGTCAGTCAAAAACAGTCAAAAACAGTCAGTCAAAAACAGTCAGTTAAAAACAGTCAAAAACAGTCAAAAAACAGTCAAAAAAACAGGTCAAAAACAGTCAAAAAACAGTCAAAACAGTTCAAAAACAGTCAAAAACAGTCAAAACAGTTCAAAAACAGTCAAAAAACAGTAAGAAAAAAACAGTCAGTCAAAAAACAGTCAGTCAAAACAGTCAGTCAAAAACAGTGTCAGTTTAAAAACCAGTCAAAAACATGTCAAAAACAGTCAAAAATTAGGTCAAAAAAAACATCGGAAAACAGGTTTTAAAAAAACCAGTCATAAACAGTCAAAAACAGTCAAAAACAAGTCAAAAACAGTCATGTCAAAAACAGTTCAAAAAACAGTCAGTTCAAAACCAGTCAGGTCAAAAACAGTCAAACAGGTCAAAAACAGTCAGTCAAAAACAGTCAAAAACAGTCAAAAACAGTCAACAACAGTCAAAAACAGTCAAAAACAGTCAAAAAACAGTTAAAAAAAAGTCAAAACAGTCAAAAACAGTCAAAAAACAGTCAAAAACAGTTCAAAACAGGTCAAAAACAGTCAAAAAAACAGTCAAAAACAGTCAGTCAAAAACAGTCAAAACAGTCAAAAACAGTCAAAAACAGTCAAAACAGTCAAAAAAAACAGTCAAAAACAGTCAAAAACAGTCAAAAACAGTCAAAAACAGCAAAAACAGTCAAACAGTCAGTCAAAAACAGTCAAAAACAGTCAGTCAAAAAACAGTCAGTTCAAAAACGTCAAAAAAAAACAGTCAAAAACAGTCCAAAACAGTCAAAAAAAACAGTCAAAACAGTCAGTCAAAAAGTCAAAAACAGTAGTCAAAAAAAAAGTTCAAAAACAGTCAAAACAGTCAAAAACAGTCAAAAACAGTCAGTCAAAAACAACAGTCAAAAAACAGTCAAAAACAGTCAAAAACAGTCAAAAACAGCCCAAAAACAGTCAAAAACACAGTCAAAAAAAAGTCAAAAACAGTCAGTCCAAAAACAGTCAATTTTAACAGTAGTGGAAAACAGTCAATATCAGTCAAACAACAACAGTTAAAACAGCAAAAACAATTTTAACAGCATTCAAAAATAGTCAACAACAATTAAGAGCAGTCATTCAAAAACCCAGTCAAAAACAGTCCCAAAAACCAGTCAAAAACAGTTCAGTCAAAAAACAGTCAAAAACAGTCAAAAACAGTTAAAAACAGTCAAAAATCAGTCAGTCAAAAACCAGTCAAAACAGTCAAAAACTGTCAGATCAAAAACAGTCAGTCAAAAACACAGCCAAAAACAGTCAAAAACAGTCAAAAAACAGTCAAAAACAGTCAAAAAAAAGTCAAAAAACAGTCAAAAAACAGTCAAAAACAGTCAAAAACAGTCAAAAACAGTCAAAAACAGTCAAAAAAACAGTCATAAAACAGTCAAAAACAGTCAAAAAACAGTCAAAAAAAAAAACAGTAAAAACAGTCAAAAACAGGGTCAAAGAACAGTCAGTCAAAAACAGTCAAAAACAGTCAAAAACTGTCAGTCAAAAACAGTCAAAAACAGTCAAAAACAGTCAAAAACAGTCAAAAACAGTCAAAACAGTCAAAAAAAGACAAAAACACAGGTCAAAAACAGTCAAAAAAACAAGTCAAAAAACAGTCCAAAAACAGTTCAAGTCAAAAAACAGTCCAGTCAAAAAACAGCAGGTTTCCACAAAAAAAAAACAGTCAAAAAACAGGCAAAAACAGTCAAAAACAGTCAAAAACAGTCAAAAACAGTCAAAACAGTCAAAAACAGTCAAAAACAGTCAAAAACAGTCAAAAACAGTCAAAAACAGTCAAAAACAGTCAAAAACAGTCAAAAACAGTCAGAAAAAACAGTAAAAAAACAGACAAAAACAGTCAGACAAAAACAGACAGTCAAAAACCAGTCAAAAACAGTCAAAAACAGTCAGTCAAAAACAGTCAAAAAACAGTCAAGTCAAAAACACAGTCAAAAACAGTCAAAAACAGTCAAAAACAGTCAAAACAGTCAAAAAACAGTCAAAAACAGTCAAAAACAGACAGTCAAAAACAGTCAAAAACAGTCAAAAACAGTCAAAAACAGTCAAAAACAGTCAAAAACAGTCAAAAACAGTCAAAAACAGTCAAAAAAACAGTAAAAAAACAGTCAAAAACAGTCAAAAACAGTCAAAAAAACAGTCAAAAAAACAGTTCCAAAAACGTCAGTCAAAAAACAGTCAGTCAAAAAACAGTCAAAAACAGTCAAAAACAGTCAGTCAAAAAACAGTCAAAACAGTTCAGTTCAAAAACAAGTCAAAAACAGTCAGCAACAGTCAGTCAAAAAAACGTCAAAACAGTCAGTCAAAAAAAAGTCAAAAACATGTCAAAAACAGTTCAAAAACAGTTGTCAAAACAGGTCAAAAATCAGGTCAAAAAAAACAGTCAAAAAAACAGTCAAAAACAAGTCAAAAAAACAGTCAAAAAAACAACAGTCAGTTAAAAACAGTCAAAAACAGTCAAAACAGTCAAAAAACAGTTCAAAAACAGTTCAAAACAAGTCAAAAACAGTTTCAATAAACAGTTCCAAAAACAGTCATAAAAACAGTTCAAAAACAGTTCAAAAAAACAGTCAAAAACAGTCAAAAACAGTCAAAAACAGTCAGTTAAAAAAGTCAAAAACAGTCAAAAAACAGTCAAAACAGTCAAAAACAGTCAAAAACAGTCAAAAAAACAGTGTCAAAACAGTCAGTCAAAAACAGTCAAAAACAGTCAAAAACAGTCAAAAACAGTCAAAAACAGTCAAAACAGTCAAAAACAGTCAGTAAAAAACAGTCAAAAACAGTCAGTCAAAAACAGTCAAAAACAGTCAGTCAAAAAACAGTCACAGTCAAAAAAACAGTCAAAAACAGTGTCAAAAAACACTCAAAAAACAGTCAAAAAACAGTCAAAAACAGTCAAAAACAGTCAAAAACAGTCAAAAACAGTCAAAAACAGTCAAAAACAGTCAAAAACAGTCAAAACAGTCAAAAACAGTCAAAAACAGTCAAAAACAGTCAAAAACAGTCAAAAACAGTCAGTCAAAAACAAGTCAAAAAACATTCAAAAACAGTCAGTCAAAAAACAAGTCAAAAACAGTCAAAAACAGTCAGTCAAAAAACAGTCAAAAAACAGTCAAAAACAGTCAAAAAACAGTCCCAAAAACATGTCAAAAGCAGTCAATAAACAGTCAAAAACAGGTCAAAAACAAGTCAAAAAACCTAGACGCTTCCAAAACGTAGTTTTTAAAGCACCCGGTTTTCTCATGCCAAAAACAGTCAAAAACAGTCAAAAACAGTCAAAAACAGTCAGTCAAAAACAGTCAGTCAAAAACAGTTAAAAACAGTCAGTCAAAAAAAGTCAAAAACAGTCAAAAACAGTCAAAAACAGTCAAAAACAGTCAAAAACAGTCAGTCAAAAACAGGTCAAAAACAGTTCTCATAAAAAATCCTAGTCAAAAAACAGTCAAAAAACAGTCAAAAACAGTCAAAAACAGTCAAAAACAGTCAAAAACAGTCAAAAACAGTCAGTCAAAAACAGTCAAAAACAGTCAAAAACAGTCAAAAAACAGTCAAAAACAGTCAAAAACAGTCAAAAACAGTCAAAAATAGTCAAAAACAGTCAAAAACAGTCAGTAAAAAACAGTCAAAAACAGTCAAAAACAGTCAAAAACAGTCAAAAACAGTCAGTCAAAAACAGTCAAAAACAGTCAAAAACAGTCAAAAACAGTCAAAAACAGTCAAAAACAGTCAAAAAACAATCAAAAAAAAACAGTCAAAAACAGTCAGTCAAAAACAGTCAAAAACAGTCAAAAACAGTCAAAAACAGTCAAAAACAGTCAGTCAAAAAACAGTCAAAAAAAAAACAGACAAAAACAGTCAGTCAAAAACAGTCAAAAACAGTCAGTCAAAAACAGTCAAAAACAGTCAGTCAAAAACAGTCAGTCAAAAACAGTCAAAAACAGTCAGTCAAAAACAGTCAAAAACAGTAAAAAACAGTCAAAAAAACATTCAAAAACAGTCAGTCAAAAACAGTCAAAAACAGTCAAAAACAGTCAAAAACAGTCAAAACAGTCAAAAACAGTCAAAAACAGTCAAAAACAGTCAAACAAAAGTCAAATAACAGTCAGTTCATAAAATCAGTCAAAACAGTCAAAAAACAAACAAAAACAGTCAAAAAACAGTCAAAAACAGTCAAAAACAGACAAAAACAGTCAAAAACAGTCAAAAACAGTCAAAAACAGTCAAAAACAGTCAAAAACAGTCAAAAACAGTCAAAAACAGTCAGTCAAAAACAGTCAAAAACAGTCAAAAACAGTCAAAAACAGTCAAAAACAGTCAGTCAAAAACAGTCAAAAACAGTCAAAACTGTCAACAATAAAAAAACAATCAAAAAACAGTCAAAAACAGTCAAAAACAGTCAAAAAACAGTCAAAAACAGTTCAAAAAACAGTTCAAAAAACAGTCCAAAAACATGTCAAAAACACGTCAAAACAGTCAAAAACACAGTCAAAAACAGTAAAAAACATCAAAAACAGTCAAAAACAGTCAAAAACAGTCAATCAAAAACAGTCAAAAACAGTCAAAAACAGTCAAAAACAGTCAGTTAAAAACAGTCAAAAACAGTCAAAAACAGTCAAAAACAGTCAAAAACAGTCAAAAACAGTCAGTCAAAAACAGTCAAAAACAGTCAAAAACAGTCAAAAAAACAGTCAAAAAAACAGTCAAAAACAGTCATT
>JABUQX010100897.1:0-25000 GCA_015478945.1 Trachelipus rathkii | reverse complement strand
CTCTACTCCATTATACATTCATGATTCGCTACCTGCAAATAACCTGCCTTCATCCTTCTAGTCCAGACTATTATAAATTGAATTTGACCTCATGTTCCATAAATTCTACGCAGATAGTTAGTTAAAGAGAGTAATTTCACTATATTAAACCCCTATTCATTCTATTACCAACATTTAACACTTCGCCTCGTCACATTACTACTGGAGGCCATTGGATAGTTATATATAGGAATAAAAATAGTGTTGTTTATCTTTTCGATTCTCTGCATTTAAAAATTAGTAATCAATAACAAAGTTCAGTAATAAAGTTCAGTAATCAATATATAATTTCTTTTTTAAAATATAATAATGTAAATTATATATAAACTTTCTGTTACCATGTTCAACCTCAATATTCCAATTTATGTGGGGTCTATTGTGTTTATTTCATTATATGTTTATAAAACAGTTTGTTTTAACGAACTTTTAAATATATTTGATGTTAAAAATCTACATGTTAATAACTAGGTAGTTTCTAATTATGTTATAAATGCTTAAAAAGTGCTCAATTTGCTCTCAAAATAAAAAGCAAACGTACTGTCACTCCTGCATGTCCTGAACCTGTTTTCAAGTTGTTAGACGCATATCTTTATGCTAGAAAAGTAAAATTATTACCTCAATGACATTTGGAAATTAAAAAATCTCTATTGGATACCACAGTAAAGTATCCTTTCAAAAGAATAGAAACTGAGTTATTTAATTAATCTCAAGGATTATCGAGTATCAATATCCCTAACATTGTGAACGGAAATTTACCTCAGAAAGTAATAATAGGAATTACTGAACTTGAAGCTTACTCAGGAAATTATAAAGAGTTATCCTTTAAATTCTCATCTTTTGGACTCAGAGGTATCAGTCTACTTGTAACCGGGCAATCATACAGTCGTGACTATGAAATGTTATATAAGGGATAAGAGTTTCTTTGCTCAAAACCTTTTTGCGATTTAATAGCATAAGCAGATAAAGCAGATATAGCATTTATAATCTACTGCCTGGCAGAGGAAGGAGAAGGTATAGTAAAATTCAGTTAAAGTTTTAAACATTTAAGAAAAGTATATGAACCATTAAATGGACAAATTTTGTAAGTAAAAAAATCTACTATCACAGTCTTAGTTTATGTGGAACATCCTCAGTTCACCGAGAATGATAGAGTGCGTAATATAATATCCTTAATGTTTAAAAGGTGAATGTAATAAGCATAAAGACTTAAAAAATGAAACCAAAATTTAGAACAGAATAGCCTTCTCTATTAATGAAATCGGCTCAGTGAAGCTGGAAGAGAAGGATACTGTTTTTGTATTTAACACTTCGCCTCGTCACATTACTAATGGAAGAATTAAAGTTATATATAGAATAAAAATAGTGTTGTTTATCTTTTCGAAATTCTCTGCATTTTAAAAATTATAATCAATAAAACCATAGGAATGATATATATTGAGTAATCATTATATAATTTCTTTTTTAAAATATAATAAGTAAATTATATATAAACTTTCTGTTACCATGTTCAACCTCAATATTCCAATTATGTAGTTGGAAAGTCTTATTCATTAAATGGTATAAAAACAGTTTTGTTAACGAAACTTTGAGATCTATTTGATGTTAAAAATCTACATGTTAATAACTTAGTATTGCTAATTATTATTATAAATGCTTAAAGTGCTCAATTTGCTCTCAAAATAAAAAGCAAATACGAGCCAACACCTCCTCACTGTCACTCCCTAGCGCATGTCCTGAACCTCCGTTTTCAAAGTGTATAGACGCAATTCTTTATTGCCTAGACAAAGTAAAATATTACCTCAATGATATTCGGGAACATTAAAAATCTCTCATTTGAACACACCAGCCAAATAACCTTTCCAAAAAGAAACTATAAAACTATTTATTAATTCACTCAAGGGATTATCGAGTACTCAAATATCCCTTAACTATTGTGAACGAGGAAAACCTCAGAACAAGGATAATAATATGAAATTACTTGAACTTGACAAGCTTACCCTCCAGGAAAAATAATAACAGTAAGCTTCACCCTTACAATTTCATCAGCTTGGGTCACTCAGACGGCTATCAGTCTACTTTCTAAGCGAGCAAACCATACACGTACGTGGACTAGGAAATTCTAATACTAATAGAATTAGAGTTCGTCTAAGCTCAAAAACCTTTTTTGGATTATTAATAGCCCATGTCCTGGCTTTCGTAGTAACGTAGGAACATCGTCCGTATTACCATCTTCCAATACATAGCAAGAATAGCATTCACTTAAGGCTCTATTATCACCTCTACAAGCTTTGATCTTTCCAGGCTATCTGTCGCTAACGCCAAAGCATTAAACATTTTAAGAAACAGAACATATAGAGTCAAATTCCCAACTTTTTGAACAAAGTCTGCAATCTACTATCACAGTCTTAGTTTATGTGGAACATCCTCAATCGTTCCACCCGACGCAAATGACTAAGATGCGTAATATAATCTTTAATTTTTAAAGTACTGACATGCAACATGAAATAAAGACTTTAAAAATGAACCAAAATTTCAGGACTAGCCTTCGTCTATCTAATGAACCTCAGCTTCTGAAACCTGCAGACCAGCATACTCCCGCGCTCTTGTAATTTAACACTTCGCGCTCGCTCACACTTACTACTGTGAGCCACTTTGCTATAGATTATATATAGAGAATAAAGAATATGTTGTTGTTTTATCTTTTCGATTATCACGCATCTTAAAAAACATTAAGGTAGATTCAATAACACAACGTTCATACATAAAAGTCCAATAATTAAATAATATAAATCTTTTTTAAAATTTATTAATAAATTTATATATAAACCTCTTTCTTACCCAGTCAACCCAAATATCCAATTTATGGGGGTCTATTGTGTTTACTTTCATTATATTTTATAAAAAACAGTTTTGTTTTAACGTTCATTTGGTACTATTTGAATGTTAAAAATCTACATGTAAATAACTAGGTAGTTTCTAAATTTATGTAATACAATGCTTAAAAAACGTGCCCAATTTTCCTCTCAAAAATTAAAAAACAAACCGAATAGCTGTCAATACATGTCCTGAACATGTTTCAAGTTGTTAGACGCATATCTTTATGGTAAAAAGTAAAAATTATTACCTCAATGATATTTGGAAATTGAAAAATCTCTATGGACACACCACAGCAAAATAATCCTTCAAACAGAAATATAAACATAGTATGTAATTCACCAAGGCAATATCGAGTATTCAATATCCCTAACGAATGTGAACGGAAAAATTTACCTCAAAAAAGAATAATACGGACTAGTGAACGGAGGCTTTACTCAGTAATTTATAAAAGAGTTATCCTTTAATCTCATCTTTTGACATCAGAGAGTATAGTTCTACTTGCTAAACCGAGCAACCCATACAGTCGGTGTACTAGAAATTGTTATATAATGGATTAGAGTTTCTAAGCTCAAAACCTTTTTGGATTAATAGGCCAATGCTGTTTCGATAACGTAGTGCAACAGTCTATATCTCCAAGCAACGCAGATAATAGCATTATAAGCACTATCACCTTTACCAAGCTGATCTTTCAGCTTGTAACGGCAATCATTCAATAATTTAAGAAAAGGAACATTAGGGTTAAATCCCACTTTTGGAGCAAGTCTGCAATCTCTATCACAGTCTTAGTTTATGTGGAACATCCTCAGTTCACCGAGAATGATAGAGTGCGTAATATAATCTTTAATTTTTAAAGGTGAATGAAGATGAAATAAAGACTTTAAAAATGAACCAAAATTTAGAATAGCCTTCTCTATTAATGAAATCGGCTCAGTGAAGCTGGGGAGAAGGATACTGGTTTTGTATTTAACACTTCGCCTCGTCACATTACTACTGGAGGCCATTGGATAGTTATATATAGGAATAAAAATAGTGTTGTTTATCTTTTCGATTCTCTGCATTTAAAAATTAGTAATCAATAACAAAGTTCAGTAATAAAGTTCAGTAATCAATATATAATTTCTTTTTTAAAATATAATAATGTAAATTATATATAAACTTTCTGTTACCATGTTCAACCTCAATATCCCCAATTTATGTGCAGTACTATTGTGTTTATTTCATTATATGTTATTTAAACAATTTGTTGAAGATGATCGTCAATATACTTTGATGTTAAAAATCTAACATGTTAATAACTATGGTAGTTTCAATTATGTTATAAAGCTTAAAAATGCGTCAATTTGCTCTCAAAATTAAAAACAGCCAAAATTCACTGCACTCCTGCATGTCCTGAACCTGTTTTCAAGTTGTTAGACGCATATCTTATGCAGGAAAAGTAAAATATTCAGCCTCAAATTGCGATATTGGAAATTGAAAAAATCTCGTATTAACACCAAGCAAAATATATTCCTTTCAAAAGAATCATAACACTGATTATTTAATTTCACTCAAGGATTATCGAGTATCAATATCCCTAAACATTGCGAACGGAACATTTTACCTCAGAAAGCTAATAAATAGGAATCTACTGAACCTTGAAAGCTTACTCAGGAAATTATCAAAGAGTTATCCTTTTAAATTTCTCTCATCTTTTGGACTCAGATTGTATCAGTCTACTTGTAACCGAGCAACCATACAGTCGTGACTAGGAAATGTATAATAATGGATTAGGAGTTTCTAAGCTCAAAAACCTTTTTTGATTACAATAAGACAATGCTGTTCGAGTAACGGTTAGTTAAACAGGTCTTATATCTCCAAGCATACGCAAGATAAAGGCATACAAGTCATATCACCGTACAGCTATCTTTCAGCTTGCTAACGCAAAATTCATTTAAAACATTTAAGAAAAGTTATTTTTGAATTGTGTACACTCTTTTGGAGCAAGTCTGCAATCTACTATCACAGTCTTAGTTTATGTGGAACCATCCTCAGTTCAACGAGAATGATAGAGTGTCTAATATAATTAATTTTAAAGCGGAATGCAAGAGAAATAAATACTTAAAAAATTAACCAAAATTAAGCCAATAGCTTCTTCTATTAATGAAATGACTCAGTAGAAGCTGGGCGAAAGGATACTGGTTCTGATATTTAACAAACTTTCGCCTCGTCACATTACTACTGGAGGCCATTTAAATTTTATTATAAGGAATAAAAAAATAGTGTGTTATCTTATGATTCTTGCATTTAAAAATATCAAGTAATCAATAAAAAGTTCAGTAATAAAGTTCAGTAATCATATATAATTTCTTTTTTAAAATATAACTAATTTAAATTATAATATAAACTTTCTGTTACATTTCAACCCTCAATATTTCAATTATGGGCGATCTTATGTGTTATTTCATTAATATTGTTTATTAAAACAGTTTCGGTTTAATGAACTTGTAAATATAGTTGATGTTAAAAATCTACATGTTAATAACTAGGTAGTTGTAAGGAATGTTTAAATGCTTAAAATGAAAACATGATTTTAATTGCCAGCCAAAAACTTATTTCCATAAAATCAATATAATAATATATACTATCATATCTAATAATATATATAGAATATATACTATATATACTTATATATATACTAGATATATATTATACTATATATATATATAAATATACTATAGTTCCTTAATCTATATATATAATTGTAAAAATTATAAGAAATTGTATGAATGTTCGTACTTATGTCAATATTTCTGTAAGAAAAATTCTAGGACGATGTTAACAAAACAGTATTCATATAAGCTTTTTTGGCTCGCCTTCAGAACGTATAGTCTAGTCTAGTCCCTTCGACTCACTTCGCTTTATACGGTCAATATTGGCAATTTGAAGATCAAGATTCAAGAAATTTTCAACTAATAAAGTCATGGTCATAATTCTAGCTTAATCAACTAACTAATTCATAAGAAACAGAATTTTCCGAAAGGACGAAAACGCCGACCAAGCCCAAGACTGTTTTTTGATGTAGCGCGCAAAGAAGAGAGAGAGGAGAGAGACAGGAAAGAGGGGAGAGAGAGAGGAAAAGCAGAGAGAGAGAAGAGAGGAGAAGAGAGAGAGAGAGAGGAAGAGAGAGAGAGAGAGATTCTAGTCCCTAATCAAAAGGAATCATTGTTTTTACTTGAATCGACATATAATCTCAAATCTCAAAATCAAATTTAAGTATTTGATAAAAATTTAATTAAAGAATAATTTTTCAATGAATTATATATTATTTAAAGAACTTAATCTATTGTGACGATGTGGAAATTGAGGTTGAAGTGGGCGGAAATTGTCCACAAGAGTTGTATTATCTGACGAAAGTAATTGTCTGAACTGGCTTAGCTATAGAGATAAATAAACAAGACATAAATATAAAAACACTTGCCTGGACGTGGTTTTAACAGCTTAGCAAAAAATTCGTCTCCTAAAAGGGAAAAAACTAACAAAATGAAGAAAAAAGATAAAAGGAGAAACTCCAAAAATCGGAATAGCTCCAAGAAAAACTAATGACAATCAACACAAACAAACCAAACATTATCGATATGGATTTTTTCATTATTTTTAATTAATTGAATTATGGCTGAAACTCATTTTTGAATTCCATCCACAAACCTTCAGGCTCCTCTTCGAATTCTAAATGTTCAGTGGCACGTCTCCCATTTTAATTATATCCTTTACCTACTCGAAGAAAAATGACAATCTCAAAATTCAGGTACTCCATTTCAACAAAAATTAAAATTTATACAACTATTTTAAATCCCTCCTGGTCAGTCACCCTCATCTCGTCCTAAAAATCCTCAGGTTGAATGAATTCCCATGCTGGTGCATCGTAGAACCTATAAGTTATAACCAAATCAGAAATCGCAACAAGTTCTTTTTCAAGAATTCCACTGAGCTATTCTCATCCAAGTGTCAAAGCTTCTTCATCGAAATGAAGACTCTCCAATTGGACCCAATATGATCAATATTCACGTCATGAACTTTAATCTTCTCACAAACAATCCCAAAATTTCACAATTCATCGTCAAGTTACATTCTCCAAGCAATGTGTGTGTATATATTAATATATGTATAACATTTTGCCATTTTCAGCATTCAAATATCTGTATGCATGCTTATATCTCCGGATATAATCAGATATGCTTATATTTGAATGTTCCTTTCATTTATGATATCCATTTTGAATTTTGTATGTATGCCATTTTGTATTTTGTAATCTCATGCATTTCAAATGTTTGCTTTGAATCTAAGAATATATTTAGATGACTTCCATTTGAAATGAACTTTTACTTTATATATTTTATTTATTATTCTTTTTACCTCATTGAAATATTTGGTAGGTTTGCATTCATTTTCGAATGCACCCAAATATGCATACAGTTGAATGACGGTTATCTTTTAGTATTATATAACTATTACAATATATCTTATTACTCCGTGTTTAGCATGGGATACTCTATGTACAAAGTAAAAAGTATTTGTAAAAATTATATAAAATTGTATTTGTGTTCCTACTTATGTCAATAATTTTCATAAGTAATTTTAGCCATAATACAACAAAACTGTAAATAAAAGGTCTTTTCCTGGCCTTTTAAGTTAGTCTAGTCTAGTCCTATTCCTCGATTCACTTCGCTTCATTCTCTCACTCCTCACAAGAAAATCAAGATTCAAGAAATTCCAATTTCAGAAGGTGAGGTAAAAACTCCAGGCTAAATCGCGCGTCTGCCAGAATTGACTCACGAAGAATTAAGACAAAACAGAATTTTCCCAAAAGGATGAAATTTGAACTCTTGTTATAGGATCAAAGAATGTTAATTAAGATCCCCGAGAGAGAGAGGAGAGAGAGAAGAGAGAGAGAGAGAGCAAGAGAGAGACAGGAAGAGAGCAGAGAGAGAAGAGAGAGAGAGAGAGAGAAGAGAGAGAGACGAGAGAGAGAGAGAGAGAAGAGAGTACCGGCAATCAAAAGGAGGAATTCATTGTTTTACCTTGTTCAATAAAATCATCATTTACTTTCACCAATTCTCAGCATCCTCATCTAACATACTTATGTAGGCCTTCACCAAAAGAAGAAACCTCTACAAAAGAACGAGCCCGCTCTCCTCTCTTCTCTCTCTCTAACTCTCTCTCTCTCTACTCCTCTCTCTCTCTCTCTCTCTCTACTCTCTTTCTCTCCTCTCTCTCTTCCTCTCTCTCTCTCTCTCTCTCTTCTCTCTCTCTCTCTCTCTCTCTCTCTCTCTCTCTCTCTCTCTCTCTCTTCTCTCTCCTCTCTCTCTCTCTCTCTAAATATTAATCATATATATATAGTATAATATATAATATATATACACTATTATATATATATATATATAATATACTATATACTTATATACTATATATATATATATCTATAACCTATATATATACGTATATACTATATAATATTATATATATATAATATATTATATATAATATATAATATATATATTATATATATATATATATAACTACTAATATATATATATAATATATATATTATATAATATATATAATATATTATAAATATCAATAATGCAAGCGCTTATAATTTGTCATATGGTAAATAGAACTGAAAGCGTAAAGTTTTTAAAATGTTTCATGCTTTATTTCAGAGTTTCCTAAAAATTCATGAAGCTATGACGTTACGATATTTATGGTATATAGAAGCAGGTCCATGAAGAAGATTGTTAGTTGTGTAACAATCCTCTTCACGTAAACTGTGTGTGTAATACAGTCGAAGGTGTAGTTATGGGGTTTAAAGCTTATATTCAAAGGTTTTGGTTTATTTTAAAATAATATGGTGTACATGTTCTATTTATACATCAGATTTTTCTTTACGGTAATATGCATCTTGAGATCCTGATAAAATGCGTATTGCATGTGTAGCTCATAACGCACATAGCCATAACATACGTGCATCGGCCTCAATGAAAGAAAGACATTAGTCTACATACTTAGATATAACATTAAACTATAATAATGTGATTCCCATACTGGATAGCCATATATAGCAAATTACGGAAACAAACAATGTGTATAAACATTTATCGTCATTATGTCACATTGAAAAATGAAAATTCCTCTCCCTATACATCTGCAAATTTCATTGTCATCAGCCTATGAAGACCGTCTTTACGCTATGACACACATTATGAAAGTAAAATATCACTGGCTTTGTACATCTGCCTTGTATCAAATGTTTATTTGTCATCAATATCCTTGGATTGGCTGTAATGCACCAGTCAGCTATTCGTAATGACATAATTCATTATATTTTGACGAATAATGTGGGAAAAAGATCAGTTGTGATATAATCTTTGGTGAGTGAACAGTTATAGAATGTAATGCAAAAATAGAATGTCTCCTTCGGTGACGTATAATTTACAAGTAATGATCACCTTGAATATTCCAATATTCAATAACAATGAAGTTATTTTCACAAAATATGTGTTCAAATATGACTTACAGTAGTAAAGCAATAGCACATGGCCTGTGTGGAGGGTGCTGATGTAAGGCTTTTGCACTACTGATTTATTGATTTACTGCCCTAGAGTCAATAGATATGTACTTTAGCCGAAGAAGATCTTGACGAACGTTTAAATAAGCGTTTGATCAGCTATATAATCACAACTATAAGAAATGCAAATGCTGCGATAATTAATGTTACAATGCCACCGGTGATAATCAACGTGTTTGTAGTTGGAAGATAAAGTATTTGTTCGTATGCACTATTGTATATTTAAAATTATAGTAAATTTGTAAAAAAAAAAATTTTAGAGCAAAAATATTTGTTAATTCCTGCCCAAAAAGAGTGTATAATATATATATCATATATATATAAATATATATATTATATATATATATTATATATATATATACTAATAAAATATATATTATATATATACTAATATATATATAATATAAATATATATATATATATGAATACTCACATCATTCATCATTAGCCTATGAAACCGTCTTTACGTTATGACACACATTACGAAACTAAAATATCACTCGGCTTTGTACCATTCTGCCTTAGTATCAGCAAATGTTTATTTGTCATCAAATTCCTGTGTATTGGCCATTGTAAATCCAGCCAGTCAGCTTATTTCCTGTAATGACATAATCATTACTATTTTGCCACGCGAATAACTGTCGGGAAAAAGCAATCCAGTGTTACATACATCTTCGTGCACAGTGAACAGTATTATAGGAATGTTAATGCAAAAATAAGAATGTCTCCTTCGTGACCGGTATAATTTACAAGTACATCGAATCACACGTAATAGCCAATTATTCAATAACAATGATTGAAGTTATTTTTCACAAAAATTGTGTTCAAATATGCGACTACAGTAGTAAAGCCAATAGCACATGGCCTGTGTGGAGGGTGCTGATGTAAGGCTTTTGCACTACTGATTTATTGATTTACTGCCCTAGAGTCAATAGAGAACATTATTTTTAATAAAAAAATATAAAACTTCTTACAATTTTCAATAAACAGTGAAGCTATTTTCATATATTTTATGTTCAAATATGACTTGAAGCAGTAAAACAAAATGGCATGGTCTGCCGGAAGGAAAACTGATATGGGTCGTTTGCGCTACTGCCTTATTGACTTACTGCCTTATGGTCAATAAAGAGCATGTTTTTAATAAAAAAAATTTTTTTTTAGGTAAAACATAAAATGTTTATAAAACCTTTTAATAATGAAATAGATTTTCTATAAATAAATAAAAATGTTTAAGTTTAAAATAAAATATTGGGGTCTACGTAAAGAAAACGAGTTATATAGAAAGAAATTAAAAATATAAATGGAGTAAATATTTTATTAAAAGTGTAAAGGCTAAGCCTGGAACACGGAATATATTGATAACGTTATGGAATAACGTCACAACTATAATATTTAAGTTTTAAAGTGCTAATATTACCCCTGTGAGCTCACACGTCGGTTTCTCGCCGGGTCGCGCCTGCATGCTCACCGCTTTGGCAACTCATGCAACCCGTTAAACAATATAGGATTGACTATGTTGACTACTACTACTACTAAAAAGCTATTACCACTGCTAGAGGAATAAGAACAACCTATTCGATCTCAGCATTCTTCATTACATAGGGTTTGATGTAACATGCATTAGGCAATTCTAAAGCAAGTTTTGATTCTGTACTTTATTTCTTTTTTCATCTGCAACAACTAAGGGATGTCCTTAGACATCCTTGAGGGTGTTGAAACCGTTACATTCAAGTTCTATGTTTTCATTAACCTAGGGAAAGACACCTTACTCGGGCAATTATACATTTATATACAGATTTCAAGATTTGGCTCCAGCACCGGTGTCGAAGGCGAGCCGTGATCCGCCTCAAGAATTAGCTCAGATTCTAATTCCATCGCTGAAGCATTTCAGCTATTTATTCTTCCCCTATCTAAGGTCATAACCAAGTTAAAGAACTCAATACCCACTTGCAGGGGGCATAGCGGCATGAAAGACCAATGAGCAGCAGAAACTCCGAAAATGTATTTACCTTTAAGATAAGGCAATATTACTATATATAATATATTTATATAACTATATTGCAATATGAATTACTGAGTTTTATATAGAATATAATATCTATCACAATACTATATATACTAATACTATAATAATATTAATACTATATATATATAATATATATATATAATATATATATATAATAGTATATATATATAATAAATAATAATAATTAAAATGCATGTAGCTACCACTACTACGATGTATTATATATTGTAAAAGGGTGAGGAATGGTAGATGAAAATAAAAAAAAAAATTAAAATTCAAAAAAGGTCGAAAATTTTGTCCAATTTTGGCCTTTCAGAGTCTAGAAGAAAGCCTTGAATTACAAAAAAACGGTCATAAGAATCGGGCACCTTAGCTCAATGGTCTAAAGCGACTGTAAACCATCATGATGGACGATGGTTCGCATTCTCCTTATGGAATTGTAATTTTTCTCGTACATTTAAAAATAAATAAATAAAAATAAAAATATTTGAAACAGACTATAGAGAAAATAAGTATATTAAAGTATTAAACATCAACTAACATAAATTTTAAAAACAATAATAATACTATATACTATATATATATAATATATATAAATACCTATATATATATTATATATCATATATATATATAATATAATACTATACTATAATATATTATACTATACCTAATATATATACATATGGTGTACAAAATATATATATATGCATCATCAAAAGAAGCAGCCAAATAACCAAACAACAACAAACCAAAAAATTATGATATTCATTCACCGCCCGCGCACCTGTGTTTTGGGTGGCGTCGTTGTGTACTGCCTCAACAACATCAAACAACAAACAACAAAAACGATCAAACCTAACCAAACAAACGACAAAACATCAAAAAGCTGGAGCTTAGTGACTCATGGGTAATACTGATCGCGAGTTGGCTTACTATACCATTGACGTCCATTACTTCTTATTATCATAGTATATAATAATATATATATATATATATATATTATATATAATATATATATATAATATATAATATATATATATACCATACTATATAATATATATTAATAATATATATATATAATATTACTATATATATTTATTATATATACTAATATATATACATAAATTATTATATAAATATATACATATATAACTATATATATATCTATATATATCATTATATAAATATATAATATATATATATAATATTATAACATATATATATTAATAATATAAATATACTACTTATATATACATAATATATATTCAATATATAATAATATGACTTTACATTCCTGCCCCAACCTATTCATGAAACTTTTATGAAAGGTTAGAGAAATGTGCAATAAAGAAAGGAAAACTTAGAAAAAACTCAAGAAATAGCCCTGGAAAGAGTTATAAAATCTCAAAATTCGATATTTCCAGCATGAAAAATATAATGGTTCACAATATGTGCAAACAGTCTTGAGGATGACATGCGTATTGCATTGTTATTTATTAGGTCTAATATCAAACCTTTAGGCTTTATGTAGCAATTGTAAGTCTCACATTGATATTATATCCCACTATGATTAAATGAATGCTAGGAACAAATCAATTGCGAAAATTCTAACATGTAAGGCCTCCAAGATTCTAATCACCTTCACAAATGTGTCACGTGCCTAAGAGAATGGGAATAAGAGTTCTGAAAAATATTTCGGCATAAAATATTTGTGTTTGTAGATAAAACTAGTAGGGGTTTATACATTAATATTTTAATATTTTGCACAAATTTCATCACATTTTAAATTCTTAAATAGTAGAATGCGGTATAATGCAAATTAAAATTCTTTCTATCATATTGATTATAATTAAAATTTCAAAATGTTTTTTTTATTAAGGATAATTATTATTCCATTTTAAGATTCATTACTTTGATACTTACAAAGTTCATACCATTATCATCATGAGACATTACTGAGTAATAATATATATATATATATAAATATAGATATATATGAATATATACTATATATATATAATATATATATATAATAAAATTTATATGAAAAAAATATTTAAAAGTTATACATTATATATATATATACTATATATTATATATAATATATATATGGCCAAGCATTTCCATTTCCGTCATATGTATCTTAAAAACTATTAATGCTACAGAAAAAAACGAATACATTGCTGGAATGCTTGTCCAATGCTTGGTCCTGAAATTGAAAAAAAATTAATAATATATATATATAATATATCCTCAAAAACTACAATAGCTTACAGCGAAAAAGAAATACATTTCGGGAATCCTGGTAAAAATTTCACATAAGAAAATGTAAAATAATAATAATAAAAAAAAAAAATTATTGTAAAAATATATTGTTAATATGATTAGAAGGCCTATTTTTTTACATTTTTATTGTTTCTCGATAAAAATTAAATTAAGACTTTCTTATAAATGTGCCTTTATTACCCGGCACACTTAGGGGCGCTCTCAGCCGACTGGAAGCATAATGGGGGGACTTTTCCATACCCCGTAGGGGAGGCCCGGAGGAGGAACCCCCGACACCCAAATACCAAAAGAGCCGGGGGTTCGGAGCACTCCTCCCGGAGGGGGAATTAGCCTACCCGTAGTTCCCGGCAAGGCCGAGGAGACCCCGACTCCCTGCCCATCGTGCGTATACCCCTTGGGCGTTATTTCTAGTAAAAAAAAAAAAAAAGCGCAAAATTTAAAAATATCTGAAAGAAAACCCGTATCAAGCAAATTAAAGGTCTCTAAATATGTTCAGAACTATATTTCAAAAATATTAAAACAAATTTTTTTTTTTTTTTTTTTTTTTTTTTTACATTTTCCTATATGAAATTTTACCAGGATTCCAAAAATGTATCCTTTTCGCGTAGCTATTTAGTTTTTGAGATATAATTTTTTTTTTTTTTTTTTTTTTTTCGCCAGGACCAGCCATGGACCACGTGAATTCCCAAGCAATGTTACCGTTTACTGCTAGCATTTAATAGTTTAAGATACATATGCACGGACAATCGAAACGCCTGACCTATATATATAGTATATATATATAATATATATATAAAATAGAAGAAAATTCAATATAAATATTTATTTGTATCAAATTTGCCATAAGCAATAGCAAAATAAAATTATAATTGTAATATATAATATAATATATATATAATATATATACATATATATAATATATATGCGTCAAAGCTATTAACCCCGGTTACACGCTATAGCAGTAATATTAGTAAATGTTCTGGTAACTTGTAAACTTGTGAAAATGGGATATGTTTTTGAATGTTAAGCTAAAAAATTTTGAAAAATTGAGTTGCATTGTTGTCATGTATCATCTTACCGAGAAATACTTTCTGACGCATGCCGACATCACGGTCATAAAATTTCCCCCAAATGGCGGAGTCAAATGTCTTTCCCCCTTGAATCTGCCCTTTTCCCCCCAAATTTTACCATTCCGCATTACATTCCCCCAAAATTCTCTTTCAATCTTTTAGAAAATGATTATAATATGCGGCAAGCCTGTTAATATAATATACTTATGAAAATAATAAAAAAAATAAGACATGTATTTGTTTTTCAAATATTATTGATTTATCAAGTATTCCATAAGAGAGTTTTAAAGTAGTAAAACACTTAGTATAGGACGTTCTAAGGTGAAATTAAAATTTTTATTTCTATTTCGTTTTACACTAACCTAACCTAACCTAAACCTAACCTCATTTGACCCCTAGAACACTTAAAAAAATAGCAAAAAAAATTTATTTCACCCCTATTAACATCTATTTATGTGATCATAGAAGCATACTGTGATTTTTTTATTTTTTTATTCGCGACTATTGCTCCGTTAGCGTTAAGTAACTTGTCCTATATATTATATGATATATATATATATATAAATATATATATATATATATTATAGATATATATATATATACTATAGATTATTTATTTACTCAATATACATATATATATATATATAATATATATAATATATATATATGTGGTCTGCATTAACCCCTTAGGTGAGTGCAGACGTTGGCTTTAAATAGAGGAAAGTTAAATGAAGCAGGAAAAACAGTTAATGGCAAAGAGTTCCACATTATAGAGGTTTCTAGAAAGAAGGAAACACCACAAAGGGCTTGTTTTTAGTTTCCAATATTCACACAAAATTCATGTGAAATTATTGCCCCCTTTGTGCTACGAAGCCGACTCAAAGGTGGTGGAAAGCGAGAGGTCAACTACTTCAAGTACCTACAATTGTAGTGCCTATAGTAAAGAGATAGTACGCTAGTGTCGCGTAACAGAGAAAGAGGATCATTGGTGGTTTGAAAGTATGGGACAATTTATTAGCACTCCATAGAGGGACGGATAAGAAATCTTATATAAATTGAGCAACTGTAGAAGAAAAATAGTTATAAAACCTAAACAAAACCCCCAGATTCTTTGAAGCTACTTTAGCAACAGCTGTGATATGGGGTTTCTTAGACAATTTGTTGTTTATGTTCAGACCAGGAATGTTTATGTTATTCACGGGCGAGACAGCAGAACCGTCAAAGGGGACAGGAAAGTTAGGAGGTGTAGTTGAAAGGGAGATATAAAGAAATTGAATTTCTAAAGAGTTGAATATCACAAGGTTTCGGTGACCACACATGAATCTCCGATCTTCAAATATTGAATCAGAAAGTATGAAGACGAGAGCAACTTTAGATACAAAAGAGGGGGAAAATTTTAAATGAGTAGAAGAATGAAGGGTTCCATCATCGATAAAAGAATGAAAGAGTTAAAAGTGTAGCTGAGGAGGCCGTTAATGGGAAGAAGGAATGAATTAAGAGATAAGGCAGAACCCTGCGAGGAACATCAAAATTAACAGGAAGGAAAGAAGCCGCTCCATCAACAAGTGCTGACATGGAATTATTTGAGAGGAACTAAACATTAATGAGCAAAGTGAAGGAGGAGTCCAACGGTGAGGAGCTTAGAGAGCAGCGACTCATGACATACCCGGTGAAAAGCTTTCGATATGTCAAACACCACCACACAAGTATGCCCATATCCCTAAGGGCAAAAGACCAATATCATGCAGCGTAGGATAGTATATCATCAGTTGACCTCAAGAGTTAAAAGCCTTACTGATAATCAGAAAAAGGAAACGAGATTAAAGATTATCCAGGAAATGAGAGATAGGAAGAATTTCAAAGACTTTAGACATAATGTAGGTGAGAAATGTAGGACGATAATTAAGTGATTCAGAACATCTACAATTCTCCCGGCTCTATTGGACATTAGCTCGCTTCCAACACTGAGGAAAAGTATTAGTAATTAGCAAAAGAGAGTGTAGAGTTGAACGAAATCAGGCGCCATCTTAGAGATGCACTCCCTCAAAACGCTTGTATGAATGCCATCTGGATCATTAACCTTTCAATCCTTTATATATTTTTGGATCCCATGCACCTAATCATGTGAAATCACAGGTAAAGACTAGGATACCTGAGAGAAGAATGAGTAGAAGGAGAAATGACAGAATCGCCCAGGGTGGAATAAGATGAAAAAAAAGAGGCCAAAGAGATTATCACTTTCAGAAGGAGTGTTAGCTACAGGTCCATCATAGCGAACAAGAGGAAGAAAAGAAGAAAATTGCAGAAGACATTGTTTGAAATATCTTGCAATGAAGCCATATTTAGGCATAGGGTTTTCTGGCTGTTATAAGAAGAATGTTCATATATGTAGCTACAAGATTGTAGTCAGAAACTGATTGAAGATAATAATTGTGTAATGTTATATGAAAGCATAGTTGTGATAGCAGCAGTGTCAAGCGTGTTAAGAAATTGGTTAGAGCGGCTCTGTAGGTTTCCTGATCAAAACTGTTTCCAGATCGTTGAGAAGATAGCTAAATTTTTAAGCCTCCCTCACCATCCTGTTATTCACAGTATTTATTGAGTGGAGCCCAAACTCACTCAGAGCTTATGAACCAGAATAAATGAGATTGTTCAACATTTCTTCTCCGATGAAAGTTCCCAAAATAAGCACGTTTAAAAAAGGAACAACAAAAATGCAAAATCAAATAAATAAATCAATGTTAATGTATGGTATTACAAAATTGATTTAACGAGAAAAACACAAGATATGGATGAAAGGTAGTTATGAATCACGTCACCATTTAATAAGTCCAAAATACAAAGACTATCAACCATACTTATGTGCCAGAAGAATTCAATGTTACGAAGATGTCTCTAACAAAGGAGTATTGGTTACCGAACTAAAATTTATTTAAAGCACAGAAACTGAACAACCATTAACATGCGAAAGGAAAATGTTGAAAAATGTATAGTATATATGAGATAATATATTTAGGTTACTAAGAAAATGCGTCCGCAAAAAGGACTGATAACCTTGTCTCAGAAAAAAAAAATGAGAGATAGAAAGGTGGTGTTCAACAGATTTAGTATTAGCAGAACCGTAGGATACGGACAATGTAATAGATTCCATAAAAAGGCCACCTCTACGTCCACTGCTCCCCCAGCGAATCCGACCAAATGAACATACTTCATAAGAACAACATCATGACCAAAGCACGCAACCGAGCACTATCGATGACAGCAAATCTCGACACGCCATGAAAATATAAGCTGAGATCCAGAATGCATCACATCCAAACTCAACATTAACCTTAAAACGCCGAAAATATTAGAATAAAAAAAAAAAAAAATTTTATGAGTCAGTAATTAAGAATAAGAAAGGAAGAGAAAATAAAGCAACCTAGTGCTAATAACAAACTAACTAAATTCTATATTTTACGAAACATACACACATAACATACACACACGCGCGCCCCCACACAAACACATTATATATATATATATATATATATATATTCTTATATATAGATAGTATATCATATATATAATAATTATATTATAAAATATGCCCTATAATAATAAATAACGTACCAATTATAACTATAAAAATATTATATATAATATACTCATCTTATATTACTTATATTATATATACCGACTGTGCATGACGAGATAATAATTCTCTCATGTTATTCTATTAATTTTAATACTATTATAACATATATTTTAAAGTATGCATAATGGATACCTAAAGAGCATTCAGTCTACTGCTATTATCAGTGTTACATGATCACATTATTGCCAGAAAGCAAAATAAAGTTTTAAAAGTAAATCATATAATACTATTAGTAAATAAATATATTAAGTATATAATATATATATATATAGTGATAAAATATAATACTCTATATATATTTATATTTATTTTATAATATATATCTATACGATAGAATATATTATTATATTAAAATAAAAGTATATATATAACTATTTTATAATACATTTATGTAAATTATTAATACTACCTAAAATTATCATTTAGTACATAATTACAAAAAACCTAACATATGTAAATAATAATTAGGGATGTAAATATAGCACTAATACGCTAGGTATATATATATTCACTATAATATATTATGATAATATATATAGATATATAACATATATATTATTATTTATGAATTATAAATATATAAGAAAACTATACTCATACAAAGAAGATGGACACTCTAAATATATAAATAGTAGGACGTTATTGGGATAGTTTATATATATTACTATATAAATAGATAACACTAATCCTACAATAAATATATCCAGTATCCCAAACCCATACGGATAATATTATCACAGTCATACAATAAAAAGGAAGTTAATATTGATAACAATATTTAAGAATTTCTTTTATTAGGTTTATAATATAATGCATTTTTGTGAGATTGCGCAGTGACTACGATAGCATTTCTTAACAACTATTAGTAAAGTCGCGTATTAAAGCTTACCTTTTATCTCTATAGAATTGAAAAATATTCACATTACAAAATTAGATGTTTAATATATTCTAAAGAAATTATACAACTTTACAACATGAAATTAAGATTGTTGGATTAGCTTCAGAATTATATATATATATATAGTGAGTATTATATATATATCTAAATTCAACCTTAATAACACAGTAAATATAGATTATTATATAGTATAATATATAGTATACGACGATACATATATAAGAGAAACACAGCTATGATAATATATCTGAAAATATATGTACTTATATGTATTAGTTATATAGTTAACAAATTAGAATAGAGGAGTACGTTTCATATATAATATAATAAGTTCATTATTATTAAAACTATATTTATCTTATTAAATATATGTTTAATTATAAATATATATTTAGATATATATTAAAAGTTAAAGAATAAATAGTCACCAGAATTATATATTTATAAATATATCTATATAAATTATTATTATTTAGTAATATATGTACCATAATAATAAGATAATTAAATAATATAATAGCTGGAATAAGGGTCTAATTGGAGTCCTGTGATGTATATTTTCAATATACCTAACATATACTAAATATATATATTAAAATAATATTATATATATTAATATATATATATAATATATATAATATATATATAATTTAATATATATATATAATATAAATATATATATAATAAGTATATAATATAGTAATATATATATATAATATATATATATATATATATATTATATATATTATATTAAATATATAATATTACTATATATATACTAAGTATATATAGGCAAGAATCTAACAAAGAGTAAATGCATCACTCCCTCTCTAGTTATGAATCGATCTATCCATATTGTCCGAAAAGCGATCATCTAATCTATCAAGTCAAGAGAACCATAACCGCAGTTACTCTATATATATATATATATACCTAAATAATATATAATACTATAATATTAACTTAATATAATATATATATATATATTATAATAATATATATATAATTGATATATAGTAATAATATATAATCTAAATATATAACATATATTAATTCTAAATATATAATTCCTTTACCTATATCTCAACAAGGCTGGGGGTGAGTGCCGAGTTATACACAGGCGACAAAGCAAAGTATAAAAACTGTTATAAGATATATCTATGACACAAATCCCGAAAAAAGAACCAAACCCCTCTCTTTTTACCGCTTACCTTTAACCCTAGTATAGATCTAATTCTTATTACGGAATCAGAAAGAGTCCACTAACTGAGACCTACATGAGACCTAGATACACCCCCACTTAGGAACCGACCGGGCCCCGGCCCCGCCCGTCCCAGCAACAACCCGGCCAAAAATCGCGCAAAATCTATAACGGCATCTTCTACTTCGGTAAATTTGTAATTCTTTCACTAATATTCTAAATACAAACAAAATAAAAACATTAATTTATATTACTGATTCTCTTTGTTACTTAGCATTTCTTGACGAATCGGAAAAATTTTAATATATAAACATTACCTAAACTTTACATAAATTTATTTTAATATTTAACTTATGAATAATTTCAAATTAAGATATTGCAGGCCAAATTATTAATTTTCCGAGTTTAAATTAACATTAAAAATATTCGAAAATTTGTAAATATATTTCCAAACAACCAGTGAGATCTGTAATTATGACTAGACTGTCTTAAATTCTAAATGGTATATATTTAATTAGATACACAATATAATTATAGAAAACACAATATGACCGAAATTCTCTTTCAAAAATTATTATTACATTGCTTTAATAGTTAATATGTATATTATTATATATAATATATACTATATAATATATATTAATCATTTTATATATATAATTATAATATATTAATATATATAATATAAATATATATATATATATATATAATAATATAATATATATAATATATAATATACAACACTAATATATATATAATAAATAATATATATAGACTTATATATAATATATATATATTATATAATATATTACTATATATATATATATATATTAATATATATATTATAACTATATATATATTATATATAATATATAGATATAATATATATATAATTAATATTATGATATTAATACAAACTTCATTCTCTTCACTACGAAATCAATTTATTAAATTATCTAAAAATTTCTTTCAACTATCATTTAATGAATTTAAATTAATTAAAAGTATCCTCTCTTTTTGTGACAGAATTATTAATTAATTAAAATTATACTTTAATTTTTTATTCATCCTGTTTAATAAGCACTTTCCCCAGTGGTTTGACTTACAAATTTACTAATTTTATGCTAACCCGGCCCCGCCCCCGCCCCGGCCCCCCGGCCCCGGCCAAATTCCCGCCCCGGCGTGAACGTCGGTCCTTACAACCATACTGTTCGAAATCTCGTTCCAAGTAACGCTTACGTCCCCTGCCGCCAAAGCCCACAGAACCAACCTCCAACCTCACATAACCCTGCCAGTTTACTTCTTTTATGTTACCATTTCTTCTCGACCATGCCATAAAACTCATTCTCTCTCTTTAACATTATTAAACTGACTCAATCCACTTTTTTTATTCGGCCTTCCTGCCGGAACATTTCCACGAATCACACAATACCCACTATACATAAATGCCGCTTAACCAACTGACTAAGCTATTATCCATCCATTCTTTCCATATAACAAAACCATCTCAATATGAAAACTCTCACAAACTTCTCTCTATGTTACGTCCCAATTCTTCACACCCACACAATCTAACCTAATTTGCTTCGCCTTCTCACCAATTTTTTCAATTCTTCTTCATAACCTAACACCCCCCGCTATATAAATTGCTTCTCATCCTACTGCACACACACACAATCCGAATAATATTCTAAAGCTATTACCCTTATTTATTTCCACACACTATAGTTCAAACTATACCGTACATATCACACGAATAAAGTAACCCAAAACATATCACCTCAGTGCAAAAACCCAATTCGCCTAACATAAGACATTAGTCTCTTTACACTCCCACCAAGATTATATAACGCCCACCATGCCAACCCCCGTCACTACTAACTACCATCACAATTTTCCAAACCAAACAAATTTGATCAACATCGGTTCCCTTTTCATCCAAACATTAATATATCATTAAAAATATTTTAAGCAACAATTTTACTTGTTAAAGTCCAGTTTAATTCACCTACCAACAGCCAAAAACATGACTTTCCACAACCGCGACCTCTCACTCGACGACCATAACCTTATTCTAATCTACATTTACTTTCCCAAAACCATTACTCTCTATCACACACCCCTTGCCAAACTCCCTCTACGTAATAACCTCTTCATACTCTTCTTCCAGATTCACCCACATAACAAACCAATCATCTTGACATGCAGGAATCAAAGAGCACCTAAAATTCCACTCCTCTTAACCATTCTCCATCATTAATCAAACCTTCCCCTGCCACACCCATCTTTAATTATTTCATTATCTCGACAGGAATTATATTAAATTAAAAATTATCAGCGACATAACGTTAACGACTGCATTTTAATTGGTGCAAATTAATAAAATTTGAACCAATCACGTAAACATAAACTTTTTTTCCCAAAAAAAACCCTTTTTTTTTCTTATTTTTTATTCTTACCACTACCGCTTATACATCAAAATCGCATACATATCTATTTGAAAACATTACTTTAGTAACATACCCTATCAACACCAACAATTATATATCACTTAACATTCTATGACCCATACAGAGGTTCCATAATTTAATTTATCATACGCTCTGAATTGTCAAGGAATCATTAAAAACCTAAATAAAGTTATTTTTTCATGCTCAACTCATCTTTCAAATTCAATTCCAAAATGTTAAAATTTGATCCACCACAATCCTCAACCTATTCTTATTTAAAGCCACCTTGTTCTGTCAACCAACTCTAATTCTATCAGCCAACGTACTCTTTCAACCAAAAATACCGTATATACCATCATTTCAAACCAAATACCAACACTCCGAACTGAACTAATTTCCCTATAGTTCCTACATTACTCCCCTTATGCTTCCCAAGCAATACAACATTATTAAAATAAGGATTTATTCTGTTCCTCCAATCTCCTCCAATCCCCATACCCTCCATAAACGCCGTTTTGCACAATTTCCATAAATTCATTACATAGTCATCCATCTCGCCCTCCCATCTTAATTTTCACCAATGATATCCATCTATTGACCGCAGATTTACCATTCTTCACTTTCCAACACTCTTAATAACCCCTATTACCTAACCTGCTTACTACATTACCTCATTCACTAATACACCTATTATTTATCTTAGCACATCTTATATATCCTCATCTATATCCATCTCTCATATCATACTCCAATTTTATGCAGATTTAGGAAGTTCATTCCCTCCATACACTTTCTCATCAACCATTATTCATCAGTTATGAAAGCCACACATGCTCCTATTCATTATTGTATGTAGCATCCCCCCTTACTTTTTATACTATCAACCCTTTTCGCGCTTATCCTTCAAAGATAAGCTCCGTTAAATCCCTTTTAGAAGTTCCTATTCCATTCATTCCTCCAAAATGTTTTCATTACCTCAAATTTCCTCCTATACGTACGCATCTAATTTAGCCATTTCTATATTTCATTCCGACTATAGTATATACCTTATCTAATAATGACCAATAAAATATCAATTTCTTTTGAGACCCTCATCATTGGGCTTTTAGCACATTCAAACCACGCCTCCTTGTTTACCTTTAACCGCTTGCATTAGCCTCTTCATAATCTCACCAATTCACTGTTTTGTACGATAATTCTTTACTGTAAGTCCTATCTATTTAGCCCAATCCACATCTTACTTCTTTTCCACTACGTATACAAAAAATAGGCTTAATCCTTTAACGTTGCTGCCAGATTTGTTCAGTGCATAGTTGTTCGCGTATCATCAAAACCTTATCTGTTTTCTAAGAAGCACTCTAAATTCCTTTCATTGATACATTTCACATAACTTCTTCAACTCTAAAAATGTTCCCACTTCCTTCCTACCTCTTTTCCTCTCCATCCAGCGCTTCCCACATAACTTTAAAATCTTACATAAAAACAACATAATGATCCTATAATTACCCATCCCAAGCCTTTCACAGCATTTAAACATTCTTCCACTATACTTCAGCATCTCCATTCTTCACCGACACAAATAAACTAATCAAAAACCCAGGCTCATACTCTATTTCTTTCACCATTCTAAAACCATCCATCTACTTTGCCACCAACTCTAGTACACTTATGAAAACTCTTATACTTAGTTGTGAAGTAGTAAAAATATATACTTTAATTAACAACAAAACTCTTTTCCTCCTCAAAGGATAATGGCAATATTAATCCAACCCTGCCTTTAAAACCATTTTTCCATTTTTTTCCATTTTTTTGTTTCCAAATCACCTCTACATTGAAATTACAATCAAAACTCAATCTTCATACCACATCACACTCTACTCTACCAAATGTACCAACTCTGCTCGCGGGCCTT